>VWZZ01000591.1:45601-57161 GCA_013399095.1 Psophia crepitans
GCCGGTTGCGCGGCGGCGGCCGGGGCAGGCTGGGCAGCGTGCCGGCCTGGTGCGACGGGGTGAGGTGAGGACAGCCGGGCAGCAGCCTCTCCCTCTGCCCGGCCTGCCTTTCCCCGCACGCAGTGGGCATTCTCCAGGCCGCCGGCCAAGCCCGCGTGTCACGCTGCGTCCCCGATTACCGGGGGCCGTTTGGTTCCAGGCTCTCCGGGAAAGCGGGGACGCTGGGCTGCAGGAGCTGGTCCTCGCCTCCGTGCCGCCGTCCTTGCCTTGGCTGCTTCACCCCCGTCCCGCAGCCGGGGCCCGAGGTGGCCGTCCCCTCACTGTGCTTCCAGCCGCCGAGCGGCGTGGAGCGGCTTTCGCTGGGGGTTTTGTGTGGCCGGGGAAAATGACAAGTTGGAGCCCGGGCGGCCTGTCTGCTCCTGGCAGCGAGCGTGGTTTGTTTCTGCCTGGACTGCTTTCATTTCCCATCGCAAGCGTTTCGGTTTGGCACAGGCTTCTGCGCTGGGTCAGGAGCAGGCAGCCTGTTTCAGAGCAGCTTAAAATAAGCTCGTTTTGGAATTGTTTATAAAAGTTTATTTTAAAAGGCTTTGCGGGACAGGGAGGGGGAATGTTGTTCGAGCACATTTTCCCCAGAAGCGCAGTGCATTTCTCAGGCCCTTGGCAAAACGCGTGCCTCTTGGGCTTTCTGCACACCCCCTTGCAAGCGCTGTTTTGCTTCTCCGTCTGCGTGGAGCCATGGGAAATGACTGCCAGACCCTCACAGCGTGCTTCCCGGATGCAGGGAGCAGGCGGGGTGCTCAGCCTCAGCCTGGGAGATGTGCTGCTCTTGCAAACGCTGGTGGAGTGAATCAATGACCGGGGTAAGCAGCAGCTCCTGCTGTCCCGTGCATCGGCCGGTAGAGAAATGAGGGGACAAGGAGGTTCTGCAGCCGCCCAAGCTGACCTGTGCACGGCACCAGTGCAGTGCCAAACCCTGCAGCGTTTTCACCCCACGTGCTGGACCGGTGTCTCCCGGAGGAGGAGCCGGCCGTGACGGTGACCAGATGGCCCCTCGCCACCCGCGTCTGGCCGGCAGGTTGGCAATGCTCTCGGTGGCCGTGGGAGCCTTGTGTGCCACCACGGTGGCTGCGGGAGGTGGGTGGGCTGGTGTGGGGGGCGGCAGGGCCGGCTGCAGCGTGGCGAGGGCAGGGAGGCAGCCGCTGCTGCAGGCAGGTTGGGTCTGTAGCTCCCGGGTTGTGTTTTGGGCTGCGCGTCCGTACCGTGCGCCTGGAGTTTCTCGTGGAGCAGCATCGCAGCCGGCTGCAGGGGTGTGTGTAACGCAGCGAGCGAATAGTCCTGTGCCGCAGCTCCTCGTTAGATCCCCGCGAATACGCGTGTGCGCGGCTGTGTGGGCACTGGCTAGCTGGGGCTCGGAGGTGCGTGGTGATAAAAGTGCTTTGGTTTTGTGGGAATAGCTGGGGCGGTGCAAAGCGAGTGGAGCCGTGCCCCCCACCCCTCCCCTTCACCCCTGCTCTGGTGGTGCAGAGACTTGGGGGGTTTGCAGTTCTCCCCACACGCCGAGGGGAGCACAGCCCACCCACCCTCCTGCCTGCTCCTCATCCGCCCACCAGCGCTGTTCCTGCGGCCAGAGGGATGCGGCAGCCTCCGGCTTTACTGAACTTTTCATTTAGGGGAAGAGCAAAATTCCGATGCGGGTTCGGTTGCTGTTTGTTTTTCTAAGAGCTGCAGCACCAGCCTGTCGCAGGGGAACGGGGCATGTCTCTGGAGCACAGGAGCTCCTTGCAAGCCCTCGGCGCCCCGGTGCTGCGGGGAGAGGGGAGGCTGCAAGAGTGCTGAGCACCGAGCTGCAGCTCCGTGCAGAGTCCCTTGAGTGAGGAGCAAATGTTTAACAACACCCTGCGTGGAGTTTGGGGGTTTCTTTTCTCCTCATTTCCATTTCTTGAGGAGGATTCAATGGCAAAAATCACATTTCTCCTCTTAAACTGGAATAAACTCCTGTCTTGTCCCGGGAAGGTGCAAGGGAAAATCACCCAGGACCGAACGCTCCCCAGCATGGCCTTCATGCTGCCGGTGGGATCCGGGCGACATGTTGCGGCCGGCCTGGCCAGTCTGTAGGGGCAGTGACGGGTCAGGCCCTGGGAGCCAGCGGGTGCCATCCCAACACCAGCCTGGCGCTGGCTGCAGTCGCCACCGGGCTGGGTTAGTCCCACGGCTGGGCAGCTCAAGTCACCACAGTGCAGCGGGACGTGTCCCTCCGTCTGTCCGGAGGCTGTGAGCCAGCGGGAGCTGCCTTGTCTTCCTCATTAGGAGGGGGAGATGCGGGAGTAGCAGCGCTGCTGCCAGACGAAGGAATCGCACCGCGAAGGGCCGGGGGAGCACTTAATCCGAGGAGGCAGCGTGGTTGTTTCCAGTGCGAGACGGCAGCCAAGGGCTGTCGGATTCCTCTGCTCTTATTCATCGGCACTTGCATGGGAGCGGGGAGGTGCGCGCTTGTCCCCGGGGAGCTGGGCGCATCCTGCCCGCCGGCGCAGCTCCCTGCTGATGCTCCCTCGGCGCACGGCGGCAACGATGCAAGGGCTGGGCGCAGGGGTCCCACTGCAGCGGAGAGCAGAGCAGGGACCAGGCTCCCCGTCCCGCTACCCTCGGCACGGCCACATCTTGGAGGGGTGGCACTGAGCCCAGCTCTCCTGCCAGCACTTGGTGCTGAAGGCAGGGGCCGCTTTGCAGCCCAGGGAAGCCCCCGGCGCGCTGGGATGTGGCTCTATGGGCACCGGCTGGGTGACATGAGCCCGTGCTCCCAGCTCAGCTCTCTGCCCTCTGGACCCAGCGGCTCTAGAAATAAATCTCAGCGAAGAAGAGGATGGAGGCCTGACGCCGAGAGCTATTTAAACTGTCGTCCCTGAAGAGCTGTGGGGACGGTTCTCTGGAATAGACTCTTGGCTGAGCTGGCAGGAGGAGCTGTTTACTGCTCTGGACAAAATATGCAGCGTTCACCGTCCTCTGACCTCCCAGCCTTCATCTTGAAACAAGCCATGGAGATAGGCAGAGCCGTCAGCCAGTCGCGGGGCTGCTGCCCCCCGCACCCTCCACCCGCTCTCTCCTGGCTGGGTGGGCGAGGGCTGGCACAGACATCAGGGCAGGCTGTGGGGTGAAGGCTGCTCGCCCCCACGGCAATGCCGGAGCGGTCTGCACAGGTCCCCAGCCTGGGAGCCCGGCACTGCTCAGCCTGGCCACAACCCGCTGCAGCCTCTTCTGCTGGGCAGAGCAGCTCCCGAAAACCTCCAAGATATTTTCTCTGCCTGCTTTCTTCTAAACCGGCAGTGATTTCAGCACTGGAGGGGAGAGCGCAGCTCCCCCACGGCTGCCTCGGCGCGGGTGGGAGGTGGGAAGCTGACCAAGGCTGGGATGGATGGGTTTGGCTGCCAGAGGAGGGGGAGCAGAGAGCCGCACCCTCCCTCTTAACAGGAACCGTCTGCAGGAGCGGCTCGGCACAGAGGCGGATAAATGAATAACGCACGTCTCCCACCCGGACCCGCTTTGGCTGATAGCCGCTCTCCAAAACTGTGTGTGCAGGCAGCGCGGCGGCTGGGAGGGACCCCGGCCCTTGCAGCAGCTTCCCTGCACCGCTGAAGCTGCTGCAGGGCAAGAGCAGCCCCGGCTGAGCTTTGCCGCCCTGTGGGATTGCAGTTCCCCCCACAGCACACGCTGCCCATGGGTCTGCGGTCCCTGCAGCGCCCAGCCCTGCGCGGGGGGACGTGCTGGGGACGTCTTGGCAGCTGGTGTTGAGGGTGGCATCTCCGGGTCATTGGCGCAACCTGTCTCCCTCCCTGCCGGGGTTTGGCTGGGACTGGGACGCGTCCGGCGGCATGGCCAGGGCTCCTGCCCCTGTTCCCTGGTGTGAAATGCACGGGGCCAGTGCACGGAGTGCCCTGTCACAGCCCGGTGTGGGGCACAGGGCCACGTGCTGGGGCATTCAGGGCACCCTGCAGCCCTGCCCCATGTCCCGAGCTCAGGCCCGGGCTCCCAGTGAGTGGGGATTTCGGGAGTGCCGGCAGCACTGGGCTGCTGTGGCACGGGGCAAGCCGGGCGCCTGGCTGGCAACGCTCTGGCACCCCTGGGTGCCAGCTGAGTCTGTGCTGCCCACCTGCCCGTGCCCTCAGCCACAGCGTGGGGAGGGGATGCCCACAGAGCTGCCAGCAACGCATCCTGTCCCCAAACCCCGCAGCACCCCAGTGACCAGCATCCCCCCCCCAGACCATTGTGTCCCGGAGTCCCTCACCCAGCCCTCGCTGCCCCAGCTGATGCCGCCCTGTCCCCCACCCCAGCTGCCAGCCTCCCCACGTGCCGCTGTGGGTGCCAGGGCTGCAGCTTGTGCCTCTAGGCAGGGCAATGGCACCCCCACACTGAGAGCCCTGTGCAGCGGGGTGCCCCGTGCATCCCCCCAAGGCATGTCCTGTGGCCTCGCTGCCACCCATGGGGGCTGCAGCTGTGCCTGGCACTGCTCAGCAAGGCCTGAATGCCACCGCGGGCTCTCACATGCCAACCCTGTGTGTGCTGGGCACCCACTGCTTCGCTCCTGATGGCATGGGGGGGACACCAGGGACTGCTGAAGAACCCATCGGTCTTTTGGGGACTCATAGCCGGTTCCCAGCATGGCCCATGCTCCCCAGGTACCTGGTGCCCAGCGCCATGCTCGCTGGCCATACCCAGCACCCCGCGGCCGCTGGCACGAGGCCGGGCAGCACGCTGGCCACTGCGCAGACACGGGGGCGTTCGCTGGCAGCACAAAGCCTGGATTGAGTGAGCTGGCGCAGCGCTGAACGGGCCGAGTATGCTGGCGGGGAGAATCGGCTCTTCTTCTCCTCACGCGTGCCAGCGGGCTCTGCCACCCTCCTCCTGCGCTCGTGCCTGGCAGCGAGGACAGCTGCCCGCCGTGGGCACCAGGATGCCGCTGGCGGGGGAGCAGGCTGGCGCTTTGGGCACCGGCAGCAGCGTGTGCCTGGCTCTGGGTGAGTACCCACCGGCATGCCGGGGTGACCAACCCCCTTCTGCCAGAGCCCTGAACCCGGTGTGGATGCCAGCGTGGCACGGTGCGGCGGCTGGCAGCTGGTCACAGCTCCAGGGGCCTCAGTGGGGCTGCCTGGCAGTGGGGGCAGGCTGAGCGTGGTGGGCAGTACAGAGTTCGGGAGCGGGTCGTTAGCTCTCGAGTTAATCTAGTGATGGCAGATCGGAGCAGCTGGGAGGAACGAGCTCATTCCCCCCGTTGCCCAGGCAGTGGCCGTCAGTGGCAATTTCCCTCTGCTCCCAGCACCTCGACTCACCAGCCGCAGTCGTACCGAGCAGCACGGCCCAGCGTGAGCGTGGATCGTGCCTCAGTGTCCCCATGGCCAGAAGGAGGATGGGAACAGCCATGCACACAGCCAGGGCACCCCACATCCCCGGCACAGGGCAGACACCATCCTCACGCGTGTGCTTACATGTCCGTACGTGTCTGAGCGTGCACGCATGTGCCTGCTGCAGAGCCGAGGGGCTCCTGCGCATGCAATGGGTGTCACGGTCTGCGCCGCCAGCACTCCAACGCCGGCTGCTCTCAGAGGAGCCTCAGCTGGTCCGTGGCTCTGGTGCTCTCTGAAATGCCAAAGGGAAGGGGTTCCTGCAGCTCGCAGCAGGTGCCAGCCCCCTGACTGCCCGGGCGCTGAGAGGGGAGGGCGGTGTCTGGGGAGATGCTCCTGAGTTGTGTTAATGCGCTGGCTTCATGCACAGTGCAACTGGGGGGGGTCTTGGCTGCTGTGGGGGCAGCCCTGAGACAAACCCCATGCATCTGCAGGATCCCTTTGCCACCCCTCGCAGCTCGCTTGCTGCAGCCGTGGCTGCCAGACCCAGCAGGGCCTGCCCGGTCCCCTTCCCCTGCCTGCAGCACTGGGTGCCCAGGCTCCTTCCCAGCCCTCCCGCAGGCAGCAGCATCTCCCCGCCGGGCAGGGCTCACCCATCGCCATCCCGGGGGCTCTCGCACGGCGCGTCCTGCCGAGCAGAGGGAGCAGACCTCTGCAGATCCAGCTTGTGGGCACATCCCTGCCTGGGGCACGGAGAGGCTCCCCGCTCCGGCCAGCCCCGCGGGGTGTTCCCCCTCCCCAGGCTGCAGCCGGGGGCCGGCAGCCTCCCGGGTGGTCCCGGCTGTCAGGCAGTGCGTGGGCTGCCGGGGCCGCCTGCAAGGGGCTGCCTGTGTGGGACCAGCTCCCTTCCTGCCCGCACGGGAGCCCGGCCAAGGGGGGGCCTGCACGGCTGCCTCCCGCAAGGCCACAGCGTGCAGCCAGCCCCGGGGGCTGAGGGAGTGGGGCTGGCTTTGGGCTTCTTCAGGCTGCTCCCCAGCGAGCCCTGGGCCCGATGACTTTGGCAAAGCACCGCCGGGAGTCTGAGATGCTCCAGCTGATCCCGTTGCACGCTGTGCAGGGAGAGAAGCCCGCTGGCTGTGGGCAGGGCTGGACGAGGCAGAAGTCCCTGCCGGCCGGTGGGTGCCCCAGAGAGCCGGAGCAGAGGGAGGGTCTCTGAGCCCCGCCAAAGCAGCTGGGACGTTGCTCATGGGAAGGGCGATGCTGCTCGGCAGCCTCTGCCCCTCAGGCCCAGGGCTGGAGATGAGACCTTGCCATAAGAAAGCATGCGTGGCGGCGGGAAGGAACTGCGTTTCCTCCTTCAAATCCTCCAGGCCTGCCTGCACCGTCTGGTCTGGAGGTGTCAGAGCCATCGTGTGACCCACACGCAGGCGGTTTGTGGGTGCGCGGCAGGTCCTGCTCCGTACAGCATTGCCAGCACGCCAGGTTCGCCTGCCCCCGTGCATGCAACGTGTTTCGGCAGTGCCAGGCTCGCTGCCTGGCATCCTCGCGCGCCGCTGTCGCACAAACAGCCGGGCAGCATCTCGGATACAGCCGCTCTGCTTGCGCACCCCATCGTGGGCATGCACAGCCTTGCCAAACGAGCCCAAATCGCTGCCCGAGTGCCGGGGCCGCACGCCCGGGAGCTGTTTGCCGGAGCTGGCAGACAGGCAGAAGCTGCCAGATCATTTCCTGAAATGGCAGAAAAAGACTAACGGGGACTTTCTGCTGCAGCAAGCAGAACGGGCAGCCAGAGCATGAAGCGAGGTAAACGCACACCCGAAGTGGCAGCGGGTGCCTTGGGACGCGAGCTGTCAGGGATGGCTGCCGGCACTGGTCCCCTCCACGGCCCATGCTGGCTCCGTGTGACCTTGTGGCGTGGCTTTGCAAACCTCGTCTTCCCGGTTTAGCCAGGCCAGGCTGCAGATGCCCGCACCGCGTGCATGGGAATGGCTCGTTTCATGCTTACGTGGAAAGCCCGAGGGCTCCCGTGCCGGGGGCTCGGCGGGAAGCAGGGAGGCAGGAGGCTGGGGGGGATTTGCACTGGCGAAAGCTGCCTGCTGGCCCCAGGGTCCTGCTCACCCGCAGGACAGGCGTAGCAAGAGGTAAGGGCAGGGTGGCAGCATGCCTGGCCTGCCCCACACATCGCCCCACTCCCCCGGGAGCTGTCCAGCCGCAGGGACGGGCCATGGTTAAGGGAAGCCCCTGGGCAGACCCAGGAGCACGGCGCTGGCAGCCAGAGGCAGGTTGGTGCGTCGTGCTGAGCTGTGCACGGTGCCCATCGGCCTGGGCCACCCGTGCTTCGGCGAGGCTCTCCTAAAGCCTTCCTCCAAGCATCCCCGGGAGCATGCCTGAGCCCAGAGCTCTCGCTGCAGGCGTGGGGAGCGCTGTGGGGTGACAGGCGAGGGGGGCTGCTTGAGCCGCTCCGGGCTGGAGTCCGGAGCAAAGCCCTGATCCCTGTGCATTACAGGAGAGGGCAGGCTGGTGCTGCCCACGGCAGCCACGCAGTCTGGCACAGCACGGCAGTGCTGGTGGGTGGCATCTCCTCTCCAGGGCTCTCACTGATCGCACCCCTCCTTGCGGCTCCTGAGACCTGCCGGAGGGATGCCAGCTGGCAGCCGTGCGGGGGGGCAGGCCGACGGGACGCTCCGTCTCCATGGCTCCGGCATCCACAGCAGGGACATGCAGCTATATCTTTAAGAAGGGCCTGGGCTGGGGTGGGAGAAGCATTTCCATCCAGCCTTTCTCCCAGCAAACCTGGATCGAGTTAGCGTTAGCGAGCGGCGGAGTTGGCGCCTTGGCTGTTCCCCCGCTCCCGGCCGCGGTAGCCACCAGCTCACTCTGTGAGCAGCTGTGGGGGTTCAGAGCAGCCGGTGGGGCATGGGGCAGCCTTCGTTCCCCATGGCCACGGCCCCTGCAAGAAGAGGAAGAGGAGGAGGCAGAGCTGGGTATGTAGAAGTTTTATCCTCCTCCCCACCCACTGGACTGACTGCCCCGCTCCAGGGAGGGGGCTGGCAGCAGCGCTGAATGAGGGCAGGGAGCATGGTGGGTGCACGGCACAGGACGGGCAGCCGCCTGCGAAGGTGGGTGCTGGCAGTGGGCAGCCCCAGGGCTGGTAGAGCCGCCTGCTTGGCTCCTGGCTCCTACCCGCCCGGTGAGCGATGGGGATGGCAGGATGGGGCCAGCTGGGTGCCTCGACGCCTGTCACACAAGGGCTCGCAGCACCAGGACGTGCCAGCGGTGACAGAGGGTAGAGCCCTGGGGGGGAACGCAGTGCCCTCGGCACCCTGGGCAGCACCCGTGCCCTCCTCTTCCTCCCCACCAGCTCTGGCTGGGGCAGAGAGCATCCCCAGGGACCCTGCGCTGCTGCCCCCCCCCGCAGGGCAGAGGTGCTGGGGGCTCTGGTGGCCGTGCAGGGGAGATGCCAGTGCCACGCCTCACACCTCATGACTCCCGTGACGGGCTCATAAATGACACAAACTAGTGATGGCATCACGGCACAAGGTCTGTGCTGGTTCTCTGGCATGGCTGTTTTGGGGCGCGTTCAGTTTTCCTGAGCCAGAGGAAGCCCTGGGGGTGCAGGCTGTCGGGGTGATCAGGGCTGGGGTCCCCGTGTCCCCTGGGCCTGACATCTGCATGTGCAGCAGCAGCCTTGCAGCTTGTCCTGCGCTGGAGGTGCGGTGGCTGTCAGAGGACCCCAGCGTTGAGCCCATCATGTGTTTTCCCTCCCCGGAGCAGCTGGGGGGGGGCACAGAGCAGTGGGCCTGAGCCCGGGGAAGAGCCCGGCTGGGTCACGGCCATCGGCCAGCTGGGGACCACGATGCTCGGGGGCTTGGGTGCATGGGGTCAGCAAGCTGGCGCAGCCCCTCGCAGCGCTCACAGGACATGCCTCCCCGGTCTGCCCCTGCTGTGCACGGCCCAGTGACAGGCTGCAGGGCACAGGAGCCAGCCCGCAGGGTCCTCCAGCCGGGGGCAAACCAGAGTGCGGAGGGCAGCGCTGGCAGAGCCCCGTCCCAGGCAGGACGAGCCGGTCCCCGGCGCAGCGCCCGGAATACGCAAGGAAATATGTTGTTGCACTGGAGGAATCCCAGGAATGCAGAACCCGGAGGGGACACGAGGTGGCACGGCAGTTCCAGCCCAGCTTTCCCATCGCTGCAGGCAGAGTCCCTGCCGGGGCCAGGCCGGCCTCGCAGGGCAGCGGGGGCAGGATGGGGGGTCACCGTCAGCTGGGCCAGCGGAGGGGCTGCCAGCGGCTCCGCGTCCCGCGCTCTGCCCCCAGCGCGGCTGGGACCCTGCCGGAGGCCGTGCCCCACCCAGCACCCGCTCTGCCAGGACATGGGACCCCCGCAGCGCCCGATACACCCTGGGAGCGACGCAGGGTGCTGCCCGCTGGCCGCAGTGCCCTCGCCCTGCTGCCCCAGCCTCGGCCCAGCCCCGAGCTGTTCTCCCATGAGCTCATCTGCCTTGCTGGTTATTATTTTTTAACATGGTCTCTTGGTCAGGAGATAACCAGCTCATGCACTGAGTGAGTGTTTGTGGCTTCTTCAAAGCTGCTGCTGTCTCCGCCAGGCGAGGGGCTACTTTGGAAAGGGAGAGCTGAGACGCTCCCCGTGCTTGGGGCTGGATGGAGCCGCCGGCACGGGCTTTTCCCCTACCCCACGCCCGCAGCAGGCAGCTGGGGCACACCGGGCTGCACCGGACGCTCGTGCCCTGCTGCCTTCACGGGCACCGTGCACGGTGTGCCCGTGTACTGCGGGTGGGAAGGACCGTCCAGGAGCCGCTTCGCAGCACGCAGGGAGCTGGCTGGGGCCGCAAGGGGCGCGGAGCTGGGAAAGTGCAAGCGAGCTGTGTGCGCCCACAGGGCTCGGGGGAGGACACAGGGCCTAGGGCTTCACCGCAAGAGGTGACAAGTAGCTCGGAGTGAGGAGTAGCTTGCTCAGCTCCCCGGGACGGGGTGTGGAAAGACAGCCGTGCTGTCAGATCGTGGACCCCGCAAGCCATGCTGGGGCCGTTCGCAAAGCTGCTGCTGCAGCCTGACGGCGCTGTGTGCCTTGGCTTGCCTGGGGGCTTGGGAGAAAATATTTCCTCAATGGCATTTCTGCAAACCACCCCAGGCTCGCCTCAGTCCTTCATCTTCCCAGAGAGCGCGCAGATGCCGGGGCGAGGTGGGAGTACGCCGGTGCTGCCCGCAGCTCCTGCCGCAGCCCCATCGCAGGCCGTCCCTGCGAGCCGAGGCGCTGTTGCAGCCCTGGCTCAGCGCGGGGGCACGGCACAGGGCTGTGGGAGCTGGGGGTGCCACCGCAGGGCCCCCGCACCGCTGCGGCTGTCACACCCACCTGCTCCCACATCAGTCACACAAACCGCTCCTTGCGCCAAGTACTGATCCAATTTGTGGCTGTTTCCATAACAACCTCCCAGCGCTTTCTGGTCCTTTCTGTCGCTACGCGGATGCTGAGCTTCGGCATGTAAGGGACGCTCCGGCCTGGGACGGAGCCGCTGGGCTGAGCCGTCACCGAGGACCTCTAGCTCCTGGGGCTGCTCACGTGCTGGAGGCCAGGGCACGCTGAACTAGTTTCCCCTGACCTGGGAGTGGGTTTTTTCCCCATCAGAGGGGAAAGGTGAGGTTTGGGCTGGGGGCAGAAGCAGCCCAAGGGCAGTAGTCAATGCAGGCACGCAGCCATCTCGTGGGGGGTCCTCTGAACACAGCTCAGCCTTGTGCGGATGTGGCACTGCCTGGGATGCTCAGTGCCAGGGATGGGGCTGCTGGAGGTGGCCACCGCCAGCCAGAAACCCCCCGTTTCTCATACCAGACACCCCATCACCCACAGGCCTGGCTCTTGCTGTGTCCCACAGTTCCCACACAGGATTTCCCCACGGGGCGCCTGCCACAAGAGCTCGCCCCGCACCCTCCTGTCTCCCACTGCACCAGTGCACAGCTCAAGCTGCTCTCGGAGCCACCATGCTCCCTGTTGCCCCCATCCATGCCCCGCTCAGCCTGCCACCGCACAGGGCCAGCCTTGGGTCTCCCACTCACCCTCAGCCCCAGGACCCAGGGGCCTGCCCCCCAGCCGCAGCACCCCAGGGGTTGCCCCATCACCCCAGGGGTTGCCCCATCCCCATGCCCCCCCTCCTCCCCCAGCCCACCCTCCATCCAAGGTATCCTCCCCTAGCCCCAGCACCCCGGGGGATGC
>VWZZ01000591.1:58599-70525 GCA_013399095.1 Psophia crepitans
GGGGAGCCAGCCCCGGGCAGCAGGGAGGCCTTGCACTTGCTGGCCCTGGAGCTGGGTCCTGCCCAGGCAGGCAGCCTGTGCCTGCATGGCCCCCCACACCCCCAGCCCCCTTCTCCCACTGCTCGCGAAGGTGGTGGGTGTCTCTGAGGGACCTCATACCATAAATTATCTAAGGCAGGCAGAAAGCCCTGCAAATCTGCAGGGCACGTTTGGGGGAGCAGGGCAAGCGGAGGGCTCGCTCCGAGCTGGGCGTGGGCAGCCGAGCACAGGTGCCCTCTAAAAAAGCCGGGTCGAAGAAGCAGGCGGGACCTGTCCGGTCACTCCGTTGTCCCCACCTGGCTGGCCCAGGCAGTTCAGCAACCCTTTCCAGACACCCGCCACTCCGGCTCCCCTCCCTCACCCGGCCCAGCTCCTGGAAGTGCCAGGGGACCCGGGATGCTGGGGTCTGCCGCGGCTCCTGGCTCTCGGACTCCTCTGAGGTCTGTTTCCCCGCGTGCCCCAGAGCGCGGTGTGCCGGGCTCTGCTGGCCCCGGCTGCCGAGCCCACTGCCTTTTGCCTGGCCGCTGGCTCGAGAGCCGGCAGCAGCAGGGATCTGCCAGCCCCGGGAGAGACCTCAGGAAAATTGCTTAGAAACTGCAAGAAAATGGGGAGTGATTGTCACAGCCCAAGTGACTGTCACAGCTTAATAATTAGCGGGCAGAGGGGGTGGAAGTACAGCCTGTCTCTGTCTAATTTCACAGCCGCTGTTGTAGCAATTGTTGCAAAAGGACTGAAACGGGGCGAAAGAGCTTTGGGTGGCATGGGGGATCAGGAGGGACGCAGATCTGGCGGGTCCTGAGGGATGAAGGATGCTGTGCCAGTCGGTACCCAGCAGGTCACCTTCGGCTCCTGTCTTGTGGGCCACAGGGGGCGGGCAGCGGCTGGACTGCTGTGCTCAGCGGGGCCCGCAGGGTGCTGCCTGCTCCCTGCCTGCCTCTCCCACCCTTGCAACTGTCCGGTGCAGCTCAGGGTGGGACAGGAGCTAATCGCACTTCTGCACCATCGGAGGGATTCTTGGGAGCTGCAGGTTGCCTTGCCAGTGCTGCCAGGAAGGGCCCGAGGTGGGTTGAGGAGGCCAGCCTTTGCGCCGAAGCTGGTTCGTATGTCCTCGGGCGCAGGGTGCGCCTGATTTTCCTCCCAGTGCCTGGCCTCCCCTGGGCAGAGCTGTGCCTGCTGCTGGGAGCAGGGCGGAGTGGGGTTTGACACTGGGCAGCTTCAACTCCCCTTGGGTGTGAAGCTGGGGAGAATACTTGGATGCTCCCAGGCTGTTTAGGCTTGAGGCTGCTGGGACCTCAATGGCTTGGGCATTCCTGAGCAGCTACGCACAGGCTTCCTTGGGAGAGGCGGCGGCGGGTCCAGGCTGGAGCTTATCTGCCGAGGGGAGGGAGCTGGAACTTGATAAGAAGCAGCCCTGCAGTGGGTCTGGGTCGCGGGCTGGGTGGGACGCCCGCCGGCTGGGAGAGGAGGGCAGGGACTCGCCGTACCAGGAGGTACCTGGGCTTATCGCAGGCAGGATCATTCTTCTGCCCCTTGCATGGGGCAGCGCACGGAGGGATCTTTACGCTGGCATCCCTGGTCGTTAAAATCCAGCCTTCCTCCTGCCCTGACGAGCTGGGAAAGGCTGCTTCAGTCTGGGGCCTGTGAACTTTAGCTCTGCCCGCTTGGCCCATACGCATCTTGGATGCTGCTCTAATGCTGGTGGGGGCTCCCATCCCCCTGCACCCCTTGCACGTCGGAAGAGCCGCACAGGGTGCTCCTCAGCGCAGGATGCTTGCTTGCAAGCGTGGTCGTGTTTGGAGGGGCTTGTCAGAGAAGGCAGCATGCTCGTAGGCTGCTGGAACAGATGTGATGAGTTAGCAGGTCTCTGTGCCCAGTGGTCTGGTGGGGCTGGCAGGCAGCTCTCCCAGTGTTGTGTCTGTCCTCAGCTGGCACTATAGCTGTCCATTGGGGCAGGTCTCCTTATCCCCTCGTCTGTTGGAGCCACATGCAAGTGCTGCCTGGGTTGCCGGGGGGGAATTGACCTCTGCGGGTATCTGCTGTCCTTTACCCATCCCATCGTTTGGGTCTGCGGCGCCGCTGGGTGCCTGGCACGGGGGTGGATGGTACCAGCCCCTGGGAAGGCACGTGCTGCCCACGCTGCCCCAGCGGCCCCAGAGCCGCTTCCCGAAGTAAGCCAGGGCTCGTGGCTGCATTCCTGTCTCTGCTGCAGTCCTGGCTCCCAGGGGCCTGTGTCCTCCGGGAAAAGCAGGCTCAGCTTTACAAAGCCCTGGGGCGCTGGGGAAGTGGTCCCTGAGGAGCCTTTGCTCGAAGCTTTTGGAAGGGGCCAAAGCGAGAAGCACTGGGGGTTCTTGCAGCTTCCAGGGCAAAGTCAGGTGAATTCAGAAGGGCCCCCCACTTTTTTTAGCTAACAAGTGTTGGGAAGCTGTGGGGAGAAGGCAGCTCGATCCAGCCGGGAGGCAGCAGCAGGCTCGGGGGCGCTGATGTCCAGGTGAGGATGCCGACGGCTGCTACAGCCGGGACGTGCCGGAACAGCCGTGCTCTGCTGGGGGAGACGAACCGGCATGTGTTGGTGTCCCCCCAGTCGCCCCAGGGCTTTCAGGTGGTGCCGGTTGCTGCTCTGGATGTGGCTGGGGGATGTTTTGGCTCCATGACTCTGCTCGGCAGGGGGGAGCCCAGCCTGTCCTTGCCATGGCCCCCAGGACCCCATCCCCTCTCTGCAGCAGGGATGTGCAGAGAGAGGGACAAGCCCCTCTGTCCTGACCCACCGCCTTTGCAGGACCCCCAGGTGAACCGCTGCAGGGTAGGTGGACCGAGGATGGGCTGTGCAAAACCGCGGCCCCTCCGGCATCCGTCCCCCGGGCCGGTGGCAGGGAAGGAAGAGGGGCCGGAGCCGGGACAATGGGCTGTGGCGCTGACTCAAACAGCCAGTTCCTGGTCGCTTCCTCTCCCCCCGGGCTGGAGCCGGCCGCGGGTGGGGAAGGCCAAGGAAGCTCACTCCTCTCTGCCCGTTTCTGGAGGGCTCCCGGGCAGCAGGAGCGAGCACCCTCCCGCCCGCACCCGCAGCCATGGCCAAGGTAGAGTGGCTCCTGGCACCCTGGCACCGCGGAGGTAAGGCAGGCAGCGCGGGCAGGGGCGGGCAGCGGGCAGCCTCCCCCGAGGGCAGTGGGCAGTGACGGCGGGGGAGTTTGCAGGTGCCCTGGCTCGGCGGGGCAAGACCCGGGGTTGGCGTGATGGGCGTCCGCGGGGATGCGGAGGCTCTCATCTCTGCGGGCCGTGCTGTAGCCGCAGCGTCGGTGCCGCCCAGCAGTGCCGGTCTGGTGCCCCTTTCCCAGCCTGGCCTCGACAGTGTCCCCCCCCTTCCCTTTTAAATCCTTGCCCCCATTCCCAGGCTGCTGGGGTGTTCTTGCTCTCTGACAAAGTAAGAGAAGCACGGAGACCCCCTCCCGTGCATCCCACCGACCACTCCTCAGGCTGGGGCTGCGCCCTGCTGGGACGGATCCTGCCTGGCCCTGTGGTGCTGTACCCTCCTGGCTGCCCTCATTTGCTGGTGGTGGCGGGAGTGGGGACCGTGCAACGACACAGACGCTGCAGTCAGCCGGGCCCCTTGCTGCTCTCGCTGCTCTCGCCATCGCTCCTGCTGTGGCTGATTTCACATCTCGGGCCCCTTTGTCCCGGGGCCTGGCCGCGTTCCCCTCTCAGGCGACTTCCTCGCATTGTCCGGGCCCCGTGGAGTGTAAAACCAGCCGGGCACAGGGGAAACGGTGCTTTCCTGGAAGCACCCCTGCCCAGCGAGGGGCTGCAGCCTCCCCGGCACAGGCAGCCTGCGTGCCTGGGAGAGCTGCGAGCACTGCCCCGGGCATCCACGTGCCACCAAACGGTCCCGGCCAGGCTGGGGACATCACCGGGGCAAAGCTGGTGGGCAGCTGGCCTTGGCCACCCTATGCCTGGGGGTGCCCTTGGCCGCGGCAGGCAGCGGTGCTGTGCCGGGGTGCCAGGGGCTGGCTGGGGCTGGGGCTGGCAGGTTGCCGTGCCAGGTTTCCCGAGGCTCTGGGGAAAGGCTGGCATGTGGTTTTTTGGCTGGGAAGCGCGTGAGAGCGAGGTTGTGATATGAGGGGGAAGCCAGGCTGCTAGGGAGCCACGGTGGGAATGGGAGAAGGGCTCTGAGGGGTCTGATCCTGCCGCCCACGTCTGACGGTTTGCTGCAGGGACCTGGGTCCAGCCAGGCTCTGGGGTGGCAAAGGCAGGGTGACGGGAGCACCCACAGCCAAGCCCAGAGCAGCCCCCACCAGCACTGGGGCTGCCGGTCCATCCCCGGGAGCGGCAGCTCTCGGCCCCTTGGCAGGGAGGGGTGTGAGTTCATCCCGGCTGGCTGCGCTGCCGGGCCAAGCCCTACTGCGAGCGCGGCCGCGGGCAGTTCCCGTCCCCGCAGCACGGGCGGATGGCGCGCCGGGGCTCCTCCTGTGCCGGGCTCGCCGGCCAAGCCCTCCCCGCAGCACACGCGCCTCCTCTGCCTGCCAAAACTCCCTGACAGGGTCCCAGCTTGCGTTGCCAGAGCCAAACGTACCCAGCGCAGCTTTTCACCAGTGACCCCCACGGCCGCCCAGCCTCTGCGCCTGCCCGGCTGAAGGGCAGTCACCAAACCAGCGGGGCCACAGCTCGTGGGGACTTTGACCGGCATCAGTTGTTCCCCTGTCACCCTGCGCCAGCACAGTGGGGCACCCCCCCGCAGGCGGCTCCCTGGCCTGTCGGTGTGGGGCCGTGGCTGACACTGTCCATGGGGAGCACACATGTCCCCTCCACTCCTGCCCTACACAAGGCACGAAGCATGATGATCGCTTGGGATCCAGCTGGAGAAAGAGGGCTTTTATCTGTTTTACCCGATCCCATCACAGGGCCCAGCAGGCAGAGTGCCCCAGCACACTGTTAACTCTGAGCCCTACTGATGGACAGTGACATTATTGGCTGTTTTGCTGCTGCTGCTCTCCCATAATCCAGCGGTCTCTCCGGGACCCTCACAGCTGCCAAACCCACCACCCCTGCCAGCAACTTCTGTGGTGCTTTTATCTCCTGTCAGGACAAAAATCAGCTGATTGCATGTTAAACAGGGAGAGTGAGAAGAGCCGAGCGCCTCCGGCGGATTGGGTGCAGCAGGGTGGTGTTATTCTTCAATGGCCCATGGTCCTGCTGGGTGCCTGCTCAGGAGCATGCAGATGTGCTCTGCAGGACAACATCGGGGTCCTGGCGTGGGTAGCCCCCTAAAAAGCTTCCAGCCCCTCTGGCCTCAACCACCAGCAGGCCAAACATCTGTAAGGATGGCCCTGCCTCGCTGAGGGCTCCGAGATGTGCCGCAGGGTGTGTAACGGAGGGACGATGTCCCATGAAGGGTCCGGATTTGGGCAGGGTACCGCACGCCGGCCGTCCCGAGAGGGGCTCGTCTGGGGCACGCTCCAGCCTGCACACGACTAATGCTTGTGCCAAGGAAGGCAGGTCTGCCCGGTGAGCAACGCTCCACGTGGCGCTCAGCGTGTGGGGGTCGGTGGGGAGCATCGCTTTGGGACCTCATTTGGACCCGGGCAGGCAGCCGGCCCTGGAGCTGCCGCGCACGGATGCTGCTCCGCATCCCGGCAGGGCAGCTGGGCCGGCGGGTCCGAGTTCAGCAGGGGGTGAGCTTGGGACAGGAGGCGCTTTCTGCTGCCGCTGCCAGCTCCCGCTGTTTGCTCTTTTCTCTTCCTCTCCGCTCGTTGCAGAGCAGCGTGCGCTTTGGCTCCGTACCACAGGGAATGTCATCAAGCCGCACGCGCCGGGAACGAGCAGTCGCGGTGCCGGCGGCGGGCCGGGGCGCTTGCTCGAAGCCGGCGGCATATGTTGCCGGCACTGCAACGCATCGGCTGCTGCCGGTGGGGTTTGAGTTGCTGTTGGGATCAGTCTCAGGCTCCAAGTTTGCGGTCCTCGTCCTCCGGTGTGCTAGGACCGGCAGCGGCGGCTGGCTTGCCGCTGTGCCGATACCCGTTGCCATGGCTGCTCTGCTAATGGTGCATCGCCTGCTGCTGCCGTTACATCACTCCTGTGGTACCTCTGCATCGGCAGCGAGGAGCCGAGCGGCACCGTCTGCATTGCCGGCGCTTCCTGCTCACTTGGAGCGAGCTTGAGAAGGAAAAGTTTGGTGGTGAGCTTGAGCAAGAGGCATCATCTCACGGGAGCTTCAGCCTGGACTGAAGCAACTCCTGATGGCTCTGTCGAATATCTCCCTGTGGATTCGGGACGCCTGGGCAATAGGTAACTTAGGGTGCTGGTCTGGACAGGGGGTGACTCGGGGAGGTGCTGGCGGAGAGCACGTATTCCGTGCTCTGCGGCTGGGGGTCCCGCAGGGATGCTCTTGTCCCAGGAGTGGAGCCTGGCTCCCCTTGGAGCAAACTCCCCCGGCTTCAGCCCTGGTCCTTATACACCCACAGTGGCCGCAGCGTCCCAAGCCTGAACACTCGCTCGCGCTCAGTAAGACTCCGCAAGCTGTTCCAGAGGTAGCAGCCCCCGCTGCGGCCGATGGTGCTGGCTCGCACCCCTGCCTGTGGCAGCCCGGCAGGGACCGTCCCAGTGGGGTGCTGGCATGGCCCTGCCTGCCGGTGCTGCCACTGCACCCAGCCCCAGGGTGCGGGGCAGAGCTTGCTGCTGCCAGCCTGCAGCCCTGAGAGGGGACTGAGCCCCTGGGACACACGGGGACGTGCGGGGAGCTGCCTCCGGCAGCCCTGAGCTCTGGCCGCCTGTGATTAGCGCCTCTGCCCGTGCCTGTCTGCAGGCAGAGCCGGGGCTGCTGCCTGCTCCCCTCTGCAAGCCCAGGGGCAGGGAGGGGGACTGCCGGCAGCAGGGGGCTGTGTGCAGGGTGAGCCCCCCTGCCAGCCGTGCCTCGGTTTACCCCAGCAGTGAGGCTGACCAAGCTCGGGCCAAGAGTGCTGGGGCTGCGTGGGATGGAGCCAGCCCACCGGCTCTGCTCTCCCAGCATGTCCTTCACCTCCCACAGGCATTTGCCACAGGCTGGGGGCCCCTGCAGAGGCATTTCATATTTTAAGCCTGTCGCAGATAAGCTTGGCAGGAGGGTCACTGCCAAGGGCAGCAGGCTCCGCTCCGGCTGCACCGGTCCTGCCGGCCAGCGTCTCCTCCCGCCCGCTGCCTGGGCTCGGCTGGGGCATCCCGAGCCCCGGGGATGCAGGTGGCCACCGTGGCTTGCACGGACATTCCAAACCTGCTCTTGCACCAAGCCTGTGCCGTGCCGCTTCTGAATACAGCCCGGCCCTCAGGAGCACTGTCAGCAGCGTTGCTCTATCGGCCCCCGCTGCGGGCCGTGCTGCTGGCTCCTCGCACCACATCGCAGAGCGTCCGCGTGGTGCCGGGCCCTGAGCAGCTGCCGGGGCTGTGCCCCCAAAAAAGCCTCTGAGCGGCTGCTCCCAAGGAGCAAAAGCCAAACCATCAGGGTGTTACACTTGCTCTTGCACGTGGGGCAGCGCGAGCACAGCGCAGCCCCTCGGGACACGGGTTTGGGGTGCCTGGGCTGCTGGAGGGACGCTTGGCGGATCCACCCTCTCCCACCCCTTCTCAGCTGCTGCTTCTGCTGGGAGGATGAAACCAGCCCCGCCAGCGCCTGGGCGATGCCCCCGCCGCTGCCTGCGGCGGCTCGGGACGGCACCGGCTCGCTTGCGTTCCCGAATGAGTGCGTCTCTGCAAAGGGTGGGAAGCCCACCGGGGCAGGGACCCCCCGACCGCTCCGCACTGCCCTTTCCCCCTTTGCCCAGTGCCAGCCGGCCGTGCTGCCCTCTCTTCCCTGCCTGCAGCTCGCGCGGGCAGGGCAGGGTGCTGGGCCCCCCCGCGCTGGCTGCCAGGGCACGCTTCCGCTTTGCACCAGGGCGGCCCCGGGTTTCGGTGCTGCGGTTTGCCCACGTGGTTGGAGCCCGCGGGGTGGGTGCCCCGGGGTGTCCCGGCAGTGGGGCCCGGGCTGCGGAGGTAAGCTCCCCTACTGCGGCTCCGGGGAGGGCGGCGGGCGGCTGCTCCTCAGCAGGGTGCTGGGTGGCTTGGGGAGGTGGGGGTGGCAGGGGGCTGTGCTTGGAGGTGTCCCCAAGTCTTGGGGGGATACCACGTAGCTGCTGCAGGGGATGGTGGCTGCTGGGGGATGTGTGTGCAGAGGGCGAGGAGCATCAGCACCCACCGAGGCCGAAGGCTGGATCTGCGCCAGCCAGGCGGAGGGGTGCAGCAAGCCAGGGTGTGGGGTCCACCCTTGGGGTGCGCTCAGAAATGAAGGGGGTGAGTGGAGCCCCCACCTTGCCCAAGAGAGCAGGTTGGGGGTCTGGGGTCTGCAGAGGTGAAGGTGTGGTCCCTGCCCCCCCTGCCCCCAGCTCCCTCCCTGCAGCGTAGGTCAGGCTGCGCCCCCCGCTCCCATCCCCAGGGAATGGCTGGGCACGGGGCTTCTTCTGCTGTCACCCCTGCAGGACCCCCGGCCCCTGGGCACCGCCAGCTGGCAGGCGCCGAACCGGGAGGTGAGAGGAGGAAAAGCCACGGTCCTGGGTGGGAAAAGAGCGACGCGTTCACCCGGAGCAGGGAAAGCTTCGTCCCGGCTGCGTGGCACTGCCCTCCGGGCCGGGGCTCTGCAGCGGGGCGAAGCCTCGGCGGGGCTTGCGCACACCCCGACACCTCTCGGTTGATATGGAAACGAGTCAAATTATTTAAAGGAGAAAGAAAAAAAAAAAAGAAAAGGGAAAAAAGCCTGGTGTTAAGGCACGTCGTTATGGTAACACAAATTATAAAAGTAACTAGGCTAGGGACGTGGCACCTTGCTTTCGGGTGCTGGGCGTTGTGCGGGCTCTGCCGCTCCATCAGCCGGAGCGGGCAGGAAGGGTGGGCAGGACAGCGCCCGCGGGCAGCGGGGGTGATGCTGGGGCACGGTGCCGGGTCACGGCTGACCGAGTGCTGCAGGGAGAGGAGGACACAGCTTGTGCAGGGGCTGCCGGGGACCCTGGCCCCATTTTGGGGTCGTCAGCCTTCACCCAGGCCCCAGGATCGCTGTCGCTACCTCGGCTGGGCTCTGGCGTGAAGCCGGGTGCTGTGGCCGGGGGCGGCTGCGTTTTGGCAGCCAGGGCGGTGGCGTACTCGCTGGGGACGGGCACCCCACGGCCTCGTGTGCTGCGGGTGGCAGAGAGGAAGTGTTTGTCACACTGGTAATAGGGGCGCCTCGACTGATGGGGAGGGGGACGGGCACGCAGGCAGAGCCTGCCCACACCCCCTGCCCCGTTGGGAACCCTCAGCCCCCCTGGCACCCCGCTCTTCCCTGCCAAACGGGAGTCAAACTCGGGGTGTGCATCCCCCTGGCCAGGCGGGCGAAGCAGGAATGTCCTGGCTGCCAGGCAGGGCGAAGGGACGTGGGGCCCTGGTCCCACCCCGGTGACACCCGGCCCGGGGGGGTGACACCAGGCACCGGACCTCGTGCAGCACCTGGTGCCGACAGCGGCCATCCCTCTGCCCACACCAGGGGCAGCCGGGGAGGGATTAGCCCTAAATCCCCGGGGAGGAGACCCTGGGCAGCCACAGCCTGGTCTCTGCCTGCACGGCCCCGGTCGGGGCTGGGATGCGTCGGGCAGGCAGCGTGCCGCCGGCGGCGCTCCCTTGGCGCTCCCTTGGCTCCGGTGCGAAGCCGCCCCGGGTCGGAAACCCACATCCGCTCGGGGCAGTGCCGCTGCGCAGCAGAGGTGCCGGGGCTGCGGGGGTTCCTGCAGCAAAGCCTCTTTGCTGGAGCACCGTGCAGCTCCCAGCA
Source organism: Psophia crepitans (assembly GCA_013399095.1). Classification (NCBI taxonomy): domain Eukaryota; kingdom Metazoa; phylum Chordata; class Aves; order Gruiformes; family Psophiidae; genus Psophia; species Psophia crepitans. Next base: position 68,432 of record VWZZ01000591.1, read on the forward strand.
CAGCCAGCTCCCCGGCAAGGCCAAATCCTTCTCCCAGGGACCTTTCCACCCGTACGGGTGTTTCAGAGGGTCTGGGCAAGGGCCGGGCCCATCCCCGCAGAGGGTTCCTTCCCTGGAGACCTCCGTGGGGCACCGGCCGTGGGGCAGGGCGTGCTAACCTCGCCCAGCAGGCTGACAGCGGTGTGACGCAAGGCACCACGTCCCCTCCGCTCCCTCCTTTTCGGTTGCAACTTTTGCTGTTCTGCAGCCAGGAGGTTGCTTCACTGCGGCGCTTCCTGCGCCCAGGAGCAGCCGGGCAGTCACCCAGGGCAACAGGGCTGGCTTCCTTCCCCAGTTTCACCCTGCTCCCTTCCTGGCTTGTCCTGGTGGCCGGCGGGGACAGCGTCCAGCCCCTGGAGCCACAGCGGTGGTGGTGGTGGGGTCTGGTCCCCCGCGGTAGCAGCCTGCCTGGGTGGCTTTGCTGGGGCCGGGACGCAGCCACATCCCCGTCCCCACGTTCCTGGAGGGACCCAGGACAGGGTGGCGTGCCACGCCGTGCGGCGGCGGCCAGCAGCTCGTGGCAGCACTCGCAGGCAGCCGCCCGCCTCCGTCTCACCCTGCTCCCTCCCGCTCGCAGCCACCTCTAATCTGGACCTCGAGAGCAAGAAAGCCGCTCACAGCAAGCTGTCATGGCAGCAGCCGGTGAACGTCTTCCTGGCGGCCGGGCGCCCGCCGGGCATGGAGCAGCTGCACCAGGAGGCCCAGCTCAACCTCCAGAGCTTGCTGCAAGGTAGCGGGGCAAGAGGGGCCGGCGGGTGAGGGGGGCGAGGGTGGGTGCTGCCCTGGGTGCGGGACCGCTGTGCAAACAGCAAGGTCGTCTCCCACATGCACGTGTCCGAACTGCTCCTTGGCCCTCGCCAAGCTGTAGAAGTCAGGTCCCGGGGGGTCCCAGCCTCCGAGAGCCCCTCTCTGATCTCTGCTCCCAAATCACTGCTGCAAGCGGCAAAGCGCCCGGGGCCAAGATCTGCTGCCCTGGCACCGGCCAGCCCCACCGCGGCGTGGTCCTGCCACGGGGGCCTCGCAGACCCGGCCACTGGTCTGTCTCACCAGATCAGCGTGGCTCTTGGGTTTCTTTCCTTCCAATTTCTTAACCAAGCCATCACGTGGGCTCGGCGCGGATGCTTTGCAGGCATCAATTAGATCAGCAGCCCGCGTGTAATCTCATTAAATCAGCCGGAGCAGACCTGGTTTCCGCCAGGCCATAACAACCAGCATTAATTAGCTCAACAATTACAGGATGGGTCGGCACTGAGTTCCCTCCTGGCTGTCCCCAGCGGGGCTCTGCTTCCCCCTGGAACTCACCACATCCCCAGGCAGTGCCCTGAGGGGAGCGGGGTGGGCTGCTGGGGTCCCAGTGCTGCCTCGACTGCCCCCCAGCCCTGGTCTCCCTCCCCTACCCCCTGAGCTGCCCGCATTGAGCAGAGACAGCAAGCCAGCACAGGGACAGCCAGCTGGGACTGACGCAGGTGCCTTCGTGTTCCCTGGGGACAAAGCTTTCATCCCAGCGGTGGCTGGAGCAGGGTCCCAGGCGCTGTTTCTCTTGCAGAGGAGTTTGAGGAGCAGTACACCGAGAGCAGGGTCACCGGGCAGACCTTCCGTGCCACTGGTCACCTGCCCCCTGACACCCCCCCCGAGCCGTCGCCCCGACCCCCGCCTGCCCAGCGCCTGGAGGTCGTGCTTATGGTGAGTGCCGGGGCGGCGGGGCAGGGCGGCACGGCCCCAGCATCGCCGGGGGAGAAGGGCTGGTGCGGCCGGGTGGGCGGCGGGGCCGGGGGGGGCCGTTTGTGTCCCACCCCTGTCCCTNAGCCCGGACAAGCAGCCCTGGGCCAGGGCCTTCCCCCTGCCCACCGTGGAGGAGAAGCAGCGGCACCAGTCCTGCTCGGTCCAAATCAACATCGTCCCCATCAATGTCTCGGGTAGGGCAGCACCCCCGCGCCGCGGCGAGGGCAGAGCTGCGAGAGGCGGCCCCAGCGCCCAGCCAGGCCAGGGCGAGGATGCGGGGTGCGGGCGAGGATGCGCCCCGGCGTTCGGCTGCCCTCGGGGTGCGGGGCGGAG
>VWZZ01000591.1:87252-110780 GCA_013399095.1 Psophia crepitans
GGCTGCCCCCCGCACGGCCCCGGCCCCGCGCCACCCCGGGCCGCTCTCCCGGCGCAGCGGCGCAGCCCTGGGGGTCCAGCGTCGCGTTCCTCTGGCAGTACGGTGCTTGTGCCTGCGTTATCGGTCCTCTGTGCACGAGGAGGAAGTTGTCTCTGTGTTTTCACGAGCCTTTTTTCTGCCTCCAGGATAGTTATCCATTCACAGGAGAAAGACAGCGCCGTTCCGGATTACATTCCCATCAACAGCCGCTTTAAGTGCGTGCAAGGTACTGGCTCTCCTGGAGCGGGCTCTCTTCTGGTGGCAGGAATCCACCACTGTGCAGCGGCAAAACCCGAGTCCAGTGGCGTTTCTTGGCGTGCCTCCTGAGCGCCCGCAGAGGCTGAATGCTTCCCGTGAAACTGGAACTCGCAGCTGGTGGAATCCTGCTTCTCCCTCGTCGGAGCGGGTTGTCTTTCCATGTCAGCATACGGCTGCGAGGAGCGCGGCTGGTTCGGCTCGGGGTGGGCTTGGCGTCGTACAGAGCCAGCGCGCTCAGCGCCTGTCTGCGCTGGCTGGCGTCTGGTCTCTGCTGCTGTCTGTCTGTCCGTCGTCTCCCTAACGGCAAGAGCTGGGAGCTTTAGCCTGACTCCTGCATGTTTAGATCAAAACTCCTGTAAGGTCTGGCAGGCTGTCAGGTCCGAGCAGCCACCCGTGGAATGGGAAAGAGCTTTAGGCCTTTGCTTGGAAGAACTTAAATGGCAGTGTATGTCCCTGGGGCAAATGCTTGTTCAGGAATAAAAGCGCCTTTTCCTGGATACCTCATGCCCTTCTGTGTAACTCAGCGTGGTTCTGCCCATCGTTCCTGCTGTGTAGATGAGCCCTGAAGTTCATTGTCCCCCTTTCCCAAAGGGGCCATGGTGACCTGGAACAAACCATCCCGGTGTGCGAGAACTCTGAATGTTGGGGGTCTCCCCTGCGGCGCTTTGGCTGCAGGAAATAACTGCCCAGATGTGACCGTTCTTTCTGCCAGAGCCGTTATTAATAGCACAGATGCAAATTAAAGCTGTTTGTTCTTTTGCATAGCTCACAGCAGGCAGTGTGCTTTTCTGAGCGCTCAGTTACTGCAGCCGTCAGTGTGAACTCTCCTGATCCTGTTTTTCCTCTTTTCCAGAGGCAGAAGAAACGCTGCTGATCGACATTGCTACAAGCAGTAAGTGTTACGGTCGCGCGGCTGACGCTCCTTTCAGGAAAGAGGCTGCCTGTGGGCGCTGACACACGCGTGTGTTACCTACCACGCTGTAGCGTGCCTCCGTGCGTTGTGTTAGGCTTTTGATGGAGCAGGGGTGTATTTCCTCTGGAGCTGTAGTCTGACCCTGTTGGACAGGCAGCTGCCGTGACAAACGTGGTCCTAAATGTCCAGGCTGACGTATGGGCCGCTGGGCAAACCTGAACTTCTCAAGGCTTTTCTCAAGGCCCTGCGTTGCACTCAGAGCTGTTCTTATCTCCCTTTCGTTTCTTTGCCCTGCACTCAAGCATGGGTTGCTGTCTGCCTTTTTCAGTGTTGGCAGCGCTTCCTCCGGTCACCGATTCCACTTCCCCTTTCAAGAAATTTTTCTTACTGCTTTTAGAGCTCTTTGCAAGATTGCAGCGGGGAGATGTATTCCTAAAACTAGGAAAACATGACTGATGATACACTAGGGGAGGTGAGGGCTGGGGGGATCTCAGAAGCACAGGGAAACCGGCTTAGGTGCAGATTTCCATCGGTAAAAATAGCTGGAAGTTGGCTGTCATGGATGAGCTCAAGGGATGCCTAGAAAGCCTGGTCGCTCTCAGGGCATGGTGTCTGTGAAGCAGCCTTGGCTGACCCTGTGAGTCTGTGCTTATGCCTGAAGCAGGCTGTAAGGTCCGGATACAAGGTGACGAGACAGCAGAGCGGCTCTTTGAAATCCCTGATGAGGAGCGTTGCTTAGGATTCCTTTCAGAAGTGCAGAGCATACAGGAAGGTAAGCAGAGCTGTGGCTGTGTCTGCGCAATCCTCTGACTGACAGCAGATTCTGACAGCGCTGATTGTTTTTTTTTCCCCAGCCCACCTGAAAGCTTCCCTTCCTGAAGCGAAGGACTCGGGCAGCTGGCATCAGGTGGAGAAGAACCTCCCGGGTCTATCGCAGGCCTCTTCTTCGGGTATGGAACTGACCGTCACCTTTGTGGGCTCTCTGCTCTGGGGGGTGACGGGGCGCATGGGGCAGGGCGCAGTGTCTGAGCCTGCGCTCAGCAGCCTGGCCTCTGCCCCGTCGCCTCACTTCACGTTACCCTGCACAAAACAAAACATCTCTGTCCTTGGATTCTGTTGCCCTGGACTGCTCATTCCTTCTTGAGTGGTGTTTTCTGCCCAGTGCCGTGGTTTGTGTATGTTCAGCTCCCTCCCACCTTGACTTGGGGTTGGTACCCCTTTCTCTGATTCTCTGAGTCATCGGAGTTGATAGATTACTTTTTCACTTTCCGTGGAGTTACTTTTCTTTTCCTTCTTGTTCTGATCCCTTTTAAATTGTTTCTGAGGGTATCGTGCTTGGTTTATTCATTGTAGGAGCTCTGGAGTTTGAGGATGACTTCCACGCTCTAACACTAGAAGAGAAAAGAAACATGCAAAACCACCAAACGGGATCTCGCCGGGAACCCCCACCTCCTCCTGTGCCTCAAAACAGGCAGTAAGCAACGTGGTGAATCTGTTCCCTTTTTTCCTTCTCTTCCTAGACAGCAGAACCAGTTTTAATTCTGCTCTTGCTTCCTTCCTAGATTTCACCGAGAGAGAGAAGGTGCGTCAAGAGACCAGCCAAAAGTGACCAACACGATGCGCAAAATGTTTTTGCCCAGCACCCAGTCGGGACAGAGAGAAGGTCTCATCAAACACCTGCTTGCCAAGAGAGAGAAGGCCTACGTCAACCTTCACAACTTCAGGTCAGAGCTGCGGCTGGGGAGCAGCGTGTGCGCAGAGCCAAAGCTGTCCCGTCTCTTCTGCGAACTCGAGCCCAGCCCAGGTTTGAAAGCTGACGGCTGCTGCCTGGCCAGCTTGGGTGGCTGAGCGAGGGTCGGGGCAGACTGCCAGGCAGGGCCTGCAGCGCAGCTTCTCCTTTTGCATCCCTTCCCCTGCGCGTGGCGGATCTCTGCACCCTCGCATAAGACTAAAGCAGTTGTGCGGAAGGAGGGTGAGCGCAGCCGTCCCACTGCACTGTCTTAGTGTTGCCCCCCAGAGTGTGATGTTAAAAGATCCAGACGTTTGCTGGCCCCGGTGAAACGTCTTTAGTTCTGTAGCATTCTGCAAAAACCCCCGAGATGAGGGTCGGTCACTGAGCCCAGCCTGGAAGAATTCTGTTACCCCGTGGCTGGCACGGCCCTGCGCGTGGACGGCTCGCATGTGGTGTCTGCTCGCAGCGTGAACGCTGCTGCATGCGTGCTGGAGAGGCTGGGCTGGTGCGGTTGTTACTGTGGTTTCTAACGGTTCAGCTGCTTTTGTGTTGTAGATTTTTCGTGGGAACGTGGAATGTGAACGGGCAGTCTCCAGACAGCAGCTTGGAGCCCTGGCTGGTGTGTGACACGGAGCCTCCGGACTTCTATTGCATCGGGTGAGGAGCCGTGACCTCGTACTTACTTGTGGTGCTGGGCCTCTTGTTGCTCTTGCTTGGGTCCTGGTGGGCTGCGTCAATTTTAGGTTCTCGTCCTGTTCTCGGAGGTTCCCCAGAGCCGAGCTGTGTCTCAGGAGAGTGGTCTGAGGGGACAGAGCCATTTGGACGAGGCAGAGTATCGGGTTAAACCTGGCATGACATTACAAAAGAGATTTTCCTGGAGGCATCTGCAGAGCTCTGTGCTTGTCCTCAGCCTAAAGGAATGCTTCCCAGAGAAGTGGTGGCTGGAGTGTGTCACAGTAGGGCACCGTGGTGAAATTCTGCTGCTTTACTTAGCAAGTGGGAATAAGGAGCTTCTCTTCCAGGTGGAGCTGTTGGAGGTTTCACATTGGACCCTCCTGTAGAAGGAGGCTGATGTGTGGGAGAGGTGGGCTGCGCTGAGCTGGCTTGGTTTTGTAGGTTCCAGGAGCTGGACCTCAGCACGGAGGTTTTTTTCTACTTTGATTCTGCAAAGGAGCAAGAATGGCTGGCTGCGGTGGAGAAGTCCCTGCACCCTCAGGCTAAGTATAAGAAAGTGAGTTGTGTTCAGTGTTGTGGGGTTTTGTCGTAGAGTTGGTGTGATGGGAAGGAGAACAGGAATGGGCTTCCCCTTTCCTCACCCGGCCCCAAGAGCAGCGGCTGAAGAAACCAAGGATGCGTCCGTGGCACGTGTGTACCTGTGCACGTGTCAGGTAAGCCAGATCAAATCTGGAGAGTCGGTTTCTGCCCCACAGTCATAGGGGGGTGTTGTGCTTTGAACTGGAAATTTATAAAGGTGGGGATCCAAACAACTTTATAAAGGACGAGGTAGGTGGCAGGGAGGTAGTGTGCTCAGTATCGTAGCAGCAGATTCAAATTCTTCGTCTGTGTTACCCTTTCATCCTTGCACTGCAGAAGCAAGGTGTGTCTTGAGCTGGGAAAGCTTTTCCCTGAAGGAATGGGATAATTTATGGGGCGAAACCTCCCAGAGGCCTTGGGGCAGGGCTGCTTCACTTGTGTCAGCAGGACTTAGGTTTAGAGCAAGCCGTTGTTTTTTATCTCAGCTGTAGCAAACCTTTCCGCTCTAAGCACCGGCCCTGAATACATTGACTCGTTTCCCCTTCCTCCCCAGCCCCTGTGTTCGCTGGCACCCCCCCGTCCTGCTTGCTTCGAGTTGAGCTCAGCGGCGGGTGGTGCAGGCGGAGAGCACACCTTGCTGAACTGGAGTGATCGAGAGGGAGCCGGGGGTCACGGCCTGAGCTGCGGAGGCTCGTGTTCCCATCCTTTGGCTTTACTTGAGTTTTGGGCGAGTTTCTCCCACCCTGGTGAAAGGGAGAGACCAGGGTACGGCTGCCGGCAGGGGAAGTGACTGAAACCATAGATAAGACTTGCGGTCGCTTGCAAATGGCACTCCTGCAGAGCGGGCTGAGCACTGGGGCTCTTCCAGTTGAATTCTCTGGTTTCAGCTTCTTCCTTCACTACAGAGACTTGATCCCAAGACACCTTAATGTTTTCACGCCTCCAAAGGGAGTGTGCAGACTGTGCTCCAGGTTAGGCCTTGTCTCTGGCTTTCAAAGTAGTGACATCAGGAGGCTCTTTGTATTAGAGAACAAGTGTTTTCTGGAAACTGAGGCTGTGTAGCTCGCAGATGGCTGCCGCTTGACACGCCACGTGTCAGGCACATTTTCCTCAGGAAGTAACTTCTCTGTCCGTTCCCCTCTAGCGTGTGTGGCTGTAGTTCTGAGTAAGGTGGGCTCCGACTCCCAGCCGGACCCGCCGCTCTCTGCGACATGCCCGACTGGAGCGCTCGGTGTCTTCCTCTGGTTGTTTTGCTGATTGGAGCACAGCTTGGTGTAAAAGGCTGAGGCTTCACGGCCAGAGCTGCTGCGTGTTCATGAAGTTTCTGTAACCCCGCAGGCCAGCCTTGTCTGTAGGGAAGCAGCAGAGTGGGGAGCGCAGTGAGCTCGGCACAGCTGCTGGCTACTGGGGGATGATAGGTTGTCCTCCAGAACCTTGCTGTTGGGTCCTCTGGGCGGTGTTGCGAGCAGGAACTGAGTACAAAACACGATGAGGAATGGGGAGAGCCAGAAAAGGAGAACATCAGGTGGAGCAAATTTCCACTGCCTTTGTGGGAACTCAGGATCCCTTTTACTTTTGCAGGTACAAATGGTCCGTCTAGTTGGGATGATGTTGCTCGTGTTTGCTAAGAAGGATCATCTGAGCAACATCAGAGAGGTCATGACGGAGTCTGTGGGCACGGGAGTCATGGGAAAGATGGTGAGTCACTGAGGCCAGTTTGTCGCTTCTGTGTCTCGGCGCAAGAAGCGGCACCGTCTGGTTTTGTCCACCTGTCTGTGCCGTCCCCGTCTCCTGCCGACGGCCTTGCCCCCCGCCTTCTCTAACGACCGCTGGTACCTGCTCTCCCCAGGGCAACAAGGGCGGGGTGGCAGTGAGGTTCGTGTTCCACAACACCACCTTCTGTGTCGTCAACTCCCACCTGGCTGCTCACGTGGAGGACTTCGAGCGGCGAAATCAGGATTATAAGGATATCTGTGCTCGGATGAGTTTCGTAACCCCTGACGATAGTCTACCTCAGCTCAACATCATGAAACACGAGTAAGTTCGTTTTGCTGTTTTCCCCTTTGGAATAATCCACAGCAAGTCCGAATCCCAGCAGCAGGGGATTTTGCGCAGAGGTTTCTGGCTCAGTAACATCAGAAAACGCCGAGGCCTCCGGCATGCTGGAGCCCTGCAGTCGACCTACGTGCTCGCCTTCTCACCACGGTGACGTGTGCAGGCTGGCGCTAACGGCCCTTTCCTTGCACGCTGCATGTGACCCTTCCAGTTCAGCAGCACCGTTTCCGAGTCAGCGGCTGAACGTTACGGGCCCTGAAGAAGCAGAGAGGTTTTGTGCTGGGAGCACGAGCAGGGGGCGGAAAGAGACAGCAGGATGGGCAGAGGCTGTGCTGTTCAGGCTTTTTTTTGAGTAACAAGTGCTTACGATTGCTGTTTGTGTTTCTTTTTAAATGAGTTGGATGATATGCAGGCAATACGGGGTTTTGTTGTTACTGTTTTATTGTACTATTATTATAAGGTGATGGTGGTGCTGAATTACCCAAATCAAACTCATACGTGTACAACAAAGCATATAAATTTTCTTAAGCCTTACACAAATTATGAACACTTCTGTAATTAATATTTAAACCATTTAAAAACTGAAAATAAAAGGGAGAGTGGATTAGTACAGAAAAAACTTCAAACATCAAATTATCCTTGATAACCCACTGATGGAAATTTTGAGGTTTGACTATAAACAGGAAGAGCTTTGATACTAGGGAGCTGGTTAGATTTTAATCTCTAAATGAAACCTTTACAGAGTGCAGAGCAAATACAACAAGTGTTTCGTTAGCTGCTGGTGGGAGGGGGCGGCAGGGCTGTTTGACAGCGCCCAGGGAGCAGGGGCTGGTGAGGTACGGCTGAGACGGGACAGAAACATCCCAGGGGGCATAAACTCAGGAGGAACCTAGCTCTGCTTGTGCCGGCTCTGCCCCGGTCTCTGCGAGGCAGACGGTACAGGAGTGGCCTGATCTGGCTGAGAGAAAGGCCATGGGAAACCAACCGGTGAAACCGTGGTATCGCAGGAGGTGTGAGCACGCGGATATGTCAGCCTGCCTAACTGGTTGACGAGCAGGCTCGGCTTAACGAGCTGTCATTGCCCTCTTCTGTACACCAGGAGAGCCTGAATACTGGGTGGGTTCTGTGTAGCTCAGAGGTTCCGAAGCTTGGTGAGGTACACTGGTTTCACCTCGGTAGAGAGGTGCTGGTGTTCTCAGGCCTTTTTCAGGCGGAGACAAACTCAGCTAAGTCTTTAATCCCGTGCGGCATTCCAAAGGAGACGGATGTGGTACTGTCGGATCTGCTGCCACCGGGAATTGCTGCTGTCGGACTCAATCTTTCGCGTCTCCTCCTGTCTTCCGTGTGTCTGAACCTGAATCACCAGCACCCAACCGTCTCGTCTGCTCTCCCACGCGCCTTGCTCCCTGGTGGCCTGCAGTACTAACCACGGGCTCTTCTTTCCCACCCTTGTCTCTCTTCTCAGTGTTGTCATCTGGCTAGGTGACCTGAACTACAGGCTCTGTCTCCCTGATGCCAGTGAAGTGAAAAGTCTTATCAGTAAGAACGAGCTTCAGAAATTGCTGACGTACGACCAGGTCAGTGAACTCCGCTTGCGCTTGCGCCGTACTTGTGAGGCTGTCCTGGTTTACGATGTGCCTGTGCTTGGGAGTTGCTGGCGGACACTCTGCGATGAGTGCCTGTAGATACAGGCACGAGGCCCCAGAGAGCGCTCTGGGTGTCCTGGTGACATCAGCCCCCTGAACAAAAGCAGGCTGTATGGTACACCGGTGTTAACCCGGTGTCTCAGGCAACGGCCGTAGAAGCGTCTTTGCATCTGATTGGAAGAGCTCTCTCCTACGTCCAGCCTGCAAGCTAGGACATAGGCGTGTGTGGCAGCAACAAAAGCTGCCGTAATCGGGACTGATGTGGAGGCCAGCGCTTGTGGCCAAGGCGCTCCGCTCTGCTCAGCCGGTTTGACCTCAGTTCTGGGCTGTGGCCTTCCCCGCGCAGCGTTGCTTCACAGCACGCTGAAAACCGAGACGGCACCAGACGGGCCTTTAAGATGAAGGGTTGTACCTGTGAAACATGAGCAGAAATAGCGTAATAGCGTCTCTGACACACCATTTAACAGTAAATCTGATTGATGCTGGGCTGCAGCTCGTTTCTACTGTGCTGCAGAGCCTCATGCAGAAAACCACCGTGGCTTAGATTTTTGTGAGGAAAACAACTAGGAAATTTTTCAGAAGAGTGAATGAGAAAAGGAGAGCAGAGTCAGGCTGTCAGCCCAGCGCGCTCCTGCAGGCTTTTGCTAAAACGATTGACAGTGAAATATTAATGATGGTGATGCTTAAGCCTGAAAACTAATGAAGGCATTTAGCACAAGTGGAGTAATTAATATTTCCCTTAACTATTGTTTTATGCTGCCTGCATGGGCTGGCAAGCAGCGCTGTGCCGATTTGCATTCGGTCTGCTCAGAAAGCGTTGCACTGACGTGATGAGTTTTTGTCGTTGTTGGAGGTTTAAGGTGTGAGAGGCAGTTGGGGGGGAGGTCTGGTGAGTCCCGTGGCCGCAGGCTGCAGTTGCTCTGCCTATAGATCCGCCCTCCAACACTCTGCTGTGTGGGGGAGGGTGTCTGGGGTGGTTTGTTGCTTTTGTGGGTTCTTTAAAATGTTTTTTTTTTTTCGCTTTAGCTGAATATTCAGCGCACTCACAAGAAAGCATTTGCAGATTTCACCGAGGGAGAGATTAAATTCATCCCCACATATAAATATGACTCTAAAACAGATCGCTGGGACTCCAGGTAAATCGGCTGCTGACGGACATGTTTCCCTATGACATAAAAAGCATTTTCTCCCAAAACTTGATTTCCTGCTTCTTAGAGCTGGAAATACCTGTCAGTGTTATGGTGATGGCTGGAGTGCACAGGCAAGTTTGTACTCCTTCGTTTCCCCCACTTTCTGAAACAAGCAGGCCCTGTACGCCTTGACCAGGCACATGCCTTAAGCCTCGGTCGCTGCCGGTGCCGACAGCTGAAGGAGGGTAACGTGTGAGCACGCAGGTGGCCCTGTGCTGGAGGGTTTCTTCCTGCTACCAGGGAAAGACAAACGGTATAAAAGGAACTGAAGAGATAAGGAAACAGGGCTCGCTCTGAGTCATCCTGTCCCCTGACACCCGCAGAGGTGGCTGTGGTGCGATAGCAGCCGTGGTTCCTGCGTGGTGCCTCCCACAGACATCTATGCATCTGCTGCAGAAGCTTGCTGTAAATGAAGAGACTCCCAAGGAGGAGTTCCGAGCCATATAGCGATGGGATTTTACTCTGCCTGTGTTCATGAATCAGCACAGTAGTTAATGTGGAGGAGAATAACCCAGGATTCAGACTTCATAACATAATAGTAACGGCTGAGTAGACTTTCCGTAGTGGAAACAATTAAGCGATGGATCAGATTGTAGAGGGCAAAAATCTGGCAGCAAAAGAAACTAGTGCAGCCTGGGTCACAGCACACATGGCTTCAGGCTGTGGAAACAGTCTTGTTTGAGGTTATTTTGTTTCCTGATGCTGGAAAGGGCAGGAATTTTAGCTACTGTCTAGGGAAAGAGGAAGAAAGCAGAAGAAATAACATGGTACTCAAGCTGCGGGAAGTGATAGGAGTTCATCCCGTCGCTGCTGAGGCAGTCATTGATGGTGGGGGTGGAGGGAGATGCCTGGCTGGGAAGAGGAACAGCTTGGATGGTTTGTCAGGATTCTTGGATTTCCCTGGTAACCTGTTTTTCTTTGTAGTGGCAAGTGTCGTGTGCCAGCATGGTGCGATCGAATCCTTTGGAGAGGAGGGAACATAAACCAGCTCCGGTATTGCAGTCACATGGACCTGAAGACTAGCGACCACAAGCCAGTCAGCGCGCTTTTCCGCATCGGGGTAAATTTTTATACGCTAGGGCAGGATCACGGGGCTGTCATGCGTTCCTGCGGGAGGTGGTTGTGCAGTCAGGGCACCTTGGCTAATGCTGTTGCAAGAGGACAGATTAAATAAACATAAGGTGTGTCCCCCCAGCGTGTGGGTGTGCTGCTGTTCGGCAGCCGTGCCCGGCGCTGCTCGGCAAACAGCTCGGCAGCTGTGCCTTCCTGCGCGCCGCGCCGGGCAGCGGCGGGACGGTGCTGTGCCGCGGTAATGTGGGGGATCAGCGGAGTTTACCCGAGCAGGTGTGGTCATGCAGTAAATAAGGCATTCCCATCAACTGCTTTAATGATGCTTCTTAGCTTCTGGGCTGTGACCTGTGAAATCTAGTACTAGGGGGGACGAGCTACTGTTTCCTGTCCTCCGCGAGGAGACGCAGCAGAAACGTGTAAATAGTTGTGCCTGTTGTTGCAGTGTTGCCTCTGATGCGTTAAGAGAGCGTGTCACCGGTTCACCGGCAGTGAATGGCTGGCAGCAGATCCGGGTTTCCTAACTTACTGAACAGACAGTCCATGTCCATCTTTGCTACCTCCTGCTCCCTGGGGAGCTCACATCCCTTAAAGGAGAGCCTTTCTCCTCTTCCTCTGGAGATGCATGAGTAACGCTGCGGGATGCCAGTGCTGCCCCACAGAGATCACCCCCAGTAGTCTCCCAGCAGTGTGGTCAGTGGCCAGAAAGACCCTGGTGACATCTGTAGGGGGAAACACGGGTAAAGTTGTGTGCAGCTTGGGGGTGCACCCGTGCGTGCAGACTCTCTTGGCCTTTCAGCTAGCGAGTGCTTAGAGAAATGTTTCACTTCTGCAGCTGTCTGGAAAGAGTTCCTGTGGAGCTGGTCAGAAACTTTGCTGAGTGTTTTCTGATCTTCCGCAGGTGAAGGTTGTGGATGAGCAGAAGTACCGGAAGTTGTTTGAAGACATTGTTCGTTTAATGGACAGAATGGAGAATGACTTTCTTCCTTCGCTGGAGCTCAGCAGGAGAGAAGTGAGGAGAAACCTGAATCCCTGTCCACTTCCCAAACACAGCAGCCTTCAAAGTGCCAGAACTACCTTTAAAGACTTTGATTCAGTAAACTGGATTATAGGAAACTGAACTTTATCCACTATCTTATGATCAGAAATTGGATTAGAAGGGACATCTAGTCTCGGCTTCTTGGCTGGTCTTTGCTAGGAGCTCTGCATTGTGTGGGCACTTCCAGTCTTGGGTTGGCACTGCCGGTCCGGGTGCCTCGCCGCATGTCCCACCATGGCCACTAACGTGATTTGTGTTTGTTCTTTGCTCTGCAGTTTGAGTTTGAGAATGTGAAGTTCCGTCAGCTGCAGAAGCAGAAGTTCCAGATCACCAATAACGGGCAGGTGACCTGTCACTTCTCCTTCATCCCAAAGCTCAACGATAGCCACTACTGTAAGCCATGGCTTCGAGCCGAGCCGTGCGAAGGTTACTTGGAGCCAGGTGAGCTTTACCCACGGTGTCTGCGGTGTGTCCTGGTGCAGACGGCCACCTCATCTGCTTTCAGTCCTTCTGTCATTCCTGTGTCTTGCCTTTCTTGCCATCATCCTTGTCTGTTTGACTTCTCAGTTTTGTGGCCTTTGTCACTGCCACTGTATATTTGTCCTTGTCATCCCTTCTGGAGAGTGTCTGTGTGTTCCTGAGAGCTCCTTTCTGTTGCAGATGAGAGCACGGACATCTCCCTGGATGTGTATGTCAGCAAGGATTCAGTAACCCTTCTGAACTCTGGTGAGGATAAAATTGAGGATATTCTTGTCCTTCACTTGGACCGAGGGAAGGACTATTTCCTTACCATCAGTGGGACCTACCTGCCCAGCTGCTTTGGCACCTCCCTGGAGGCTTTATGCCGAATGAGGCGACCGATTCGAGAAGTTCCGGTCACCAAACTCATTGACCTGGTGAGTAGCAGCATTCTGGAGCAGCTCTGCTGACAGGGAGAGAGCGTGTTCCCCTCTACTCCTGAAAGCAGGAGTAACACCTTCAGCTTGGGTCAGCTGTGCTGGCTCCGAGCTGAGTTACTTTTGCCAGAGCTTGAGGTGCTCTTTTATTATTTCCCTCCACTCCAGCCAGTGGCTTTTGACAGCCTGTACTTTATCCCCTCTTTGTGAGCAGGTTCTGAATATTGTTTGGTGGGACAAAAAAGTGATCCCAGCACCTCGTGTTTGTGTTAGTGTCATGCTGGTGCTGGCAGGCTCAGCTGGGTGGCACTGCTGTGTCGTAAGAGATGCGACTGCAATGCTCTCCTCCGAGGTGCCTCGGCTGCTTCTGCGTGACGGGGGCTCTGGGATCTTCTTCCTTCTGGACGCTCGTAGCATTCGCACTGCTCCAGGGAAGGAGCGAGCAGAAGCAGGAGGACCAAAGAAAGGACTCTGGTGCAGTTAGGTCTGCTGATGGCACAGCAAAGGGCCCGTCTCACAGCCTCTCTGACCAGTTCCTCTCGCACTGATGGCAGTGAAGACACTCTTCTGTGGTGCAGGGATAACTGTTCCTCTGGCCAAGCTTCACCGGGCCCTGCCATCCGTCTTCAGCCTTCTGAAGCCCCTTGTGTGCGCGTGGGGGGGGTGCAGTTGTGCCTCAGTCGCCTTTTGTCTTTCTGGTATCTCGTGGCTGTTTCTGGGATCAAGCCCCATTTTGGGGATCTTAATTCTTGTTTCCGGCCCGTGTTCGTTCCAGGGCCTTTCCTGCCCTGCGTCGGTGAGGCTTAGCGGTCCCTGAGTGCTGGTCTGCTTACCCAGTCCTGTTTAGCCAGGGAAGCTGTTTCTTTTTCGTTCACCTGACCGATTAGCCCAGTTCTCTTAGCCTCTCTGACACGTGATACTTTTCCTCCCTTCTCTTGTCTTGCAGTCTCATCCTTACGTGCACACGTGTTTTTGTCCAGTGAGCCACTGCTGTTTCCTTTCTGTAGATTTGACAGCTTCTGCTCCCATCTGCCTGCGCTTCCTTCTCCTCCCTTTAGCAGCTGCACTGTGCCTCTTGCTGCCTCTTCCAGTTCCCACCTTTTGTGGTAGGTGTCTACTTTTCTCACAGGCCCAACATACAGAAAGGCCGTTTTTATACCAGAATTTTGATCTCATAACCACAAGATCAGGCTAAGCAGAATGCAGGTGGCAAGACACAGGGTGTGCCTCAATTCAAGCAGCTAATCCAGGCCTCGGCCTCCTTGTACCTCGCAGGATTTGATTGAAAGTCAGTCTTGTTCTAGAAGTGTGCTGAACTTGTTCTGGGGCGTTTCATCAGGCTTTCGCACCTGCTTTTGCCTGCGCAGTGCTCGGCACTGACGTCTTGCTTGATGGATAGGAGCTCAGGCCTAGAGGCTTAGCTTCTGCCCTGGCAGACACACACTTTTCTAAGCGTACGTTGAGGCTTCTGCTTCCCTTACCTATAGTTTTCCTCCTTCTGTTACTCAGTGAAACACATAGGAGCACAGGAAGCAAAACAATCGGAGAAGATCACCCTGTCCCAGCATCTGCAGCAAAGAAACAGCCTCTTGTGTCAGCGAGGTCAGTCCAGCTGCGGTGCTTCAATCGGAACATGTTAGGCAAGCTCAACTAATACAACGTGTAACAGCCCAAAGCGAAATTGAGTTGCTCAGATGATAAAGCTGCTGTCATCCTAGAGCTATTTTAGGTCTTTTGGTTTTGATCATACCTGTTGAGTTGAGAAATTCTTGGAGACGGGACAAGCCAAGCACTTTCTGCCAGGGAGAGTGGTGCACGTGCTGACCAGAAGCGGTTTGGCCCAGCTGCCTGCATTTAGCTGATGTTTAGAGCCTGTTTCAGGAAGGCACGGTGTGTGTGTACACTAGAACCCTTTTCCCTCCTGCACTCATGTACTGTTAGGGCTTGTCGTTCGCTACATCGAGCCTTTTTCTTGGCCTGCCTGGGCTGTACCTGTTGTCTTCAGCAGAGGGAGGTGAGGAGATGCAGGTCAGTGAGGGTCAGAGAGGTGGTTTGGTGCAGGGTAGCAAAGGGTAGGTGGGAGCTCCTTTGGAATTGGCTCTCCTAGTTCTCCTGGGGTAGCTGCTGACACTCGAGCATCTCACCTTTGGGATTTCAGTGCTGGTGTCTCATCCGTTTTTTTCTGTGGGCTTTAAAAAGCCTCTTGAAGAATCTTTGTCAGGAGCGGGTTAGTCTCCCAGAACCAATTGTGCTGAACGGTACCGGAAGAGAGGTGAGGAGCGGGGCGAGCAGCCAGGTGGGTGGTGGTGAGGCCAAGATGACCCAGTTCAGAAAGGACCCCTCTCCCGAGCTGTGTGGCTGTCTGGCGTCCCAAACCTGTCACTGCGGTCCCTCCCCCTGTGCCTTGGAAGAAGAACCTGCACCAGCTCGTGTTTGGAGCAAGCTGTTCTCTGCAAGAGGCCAGTCTGTCGTGGCCGCGTTAAAACTCGGCGAGCCTCCAAAGGAAGCGGGCACTGCGGAAATCGCAGGGGAGCCCGAGGTGCTGCTCCCTCCCTGGCACTCCCTGTGCCGCTGCCGCCGCAGCGACCTTTCCAGCTCAGCCCTGGGACGCGTTTCGGTTGCTCCCACCCCGAGAGGTCGATCCGCCAAAACTCAGCTTGGGCAGCCCGCTTCTGTTCCCTCCCGCGGGCTCCACCGCGCAGCGTCGGACGCTGCCAGCCCGCACCGCGCTGGTCGGCGTGTCTCGGCATCGCCCGAGGGGTCGGCCGTGCGGCCTGGAGGGGGCTTGGCCGCGCTCCTCCGAGCAGCGTGTTAATGCTATTAGGTTGAGACAGACGAGCAGCCTGGGGTTTTGAGCACAAACACTCATTTCCCTGACTATACACAAAGCTGCTTAGGGGGCCTGTTAGCTCCGCAGCTGCCACACACTCAGAAATACAGATTGAACCTAGTGAATGTTTTATCTCTGCCCTGGTCACAAGGGAAGGTGGCTGAAGTCATACAGGGGTACTTATTTCTGACCAGGAAGATTCAAGAAGGGGACCTTCTTCCTGGTGGGCACCTCTCATCTGCCAGCGGCCTGACTGTTCACTGCTAGCGAGTGAGCGGTGCTGCTGCCGCGAGGCGCCTTCGAGGAGTTTGTAGAAATCCTGACGAGGTTGTGCATCATGTGAGCAGGATTTTTGCTAATTGGCAGGCAAATCTCTCACCGCAGGTTTAACTTTGGCCACGTCAGCAAAATGTGTGAAGGACCTGGCATTCAGGGGGCTCTTGTAATACAGATTAGGTTTCTGCTTAATCTGAGAGTGCATTCTCTCTCTTAACGATACTTTCTCCTCTTCTCTCTTTCCCACTGCTCTCAGGGAGAAGACAGCTTCTTAGAAAAGGTAACGCAAGCAATTGCTGGGGAAGTCTGCTGCTCAGTGGCTTGGTTGTAAAGAGTGAGAGTTTTCCCCTTGTTTGCTGCTGCCGAGGGAAGGGGAGGTGGGTGCGGAGGGAGCCCTGCTCCAGCAAAGCCTCTTAGCACAGCTCTGGGCTAGATGAGAACGCATAGGAGCCCCAAGTGACCCCGTAGCCAAGGTGGGCCGGCCCAACCAAGCTGCGTAAAGCTTGCCAAATTTGTTTTGGGGGAAAAAAAAAGTACTGTCCTCATCCTAGCAGCAATGATAGATATTTCCAGAAAAGACTGGCCACATACCTGAGCTGGCTCTAACCACACACCTGGATGGGGATCACCGCGGCACCCTCTCCAGGGATGTGGGGAGAGGGCTGCGTTAGAAAACTGAAGTCTTCTGCTCTTTCCGCCTTGGCATGGCCTTACGGAGGCCGAGGGTGGACGTCGCACAGGCAGATGGCAGCAGAGCTTGGGCTGCCGGCCGCAGAGTCGCCGCCGCCCGAGCAGGATCGCTGCCTTGCCGTGTGCTCGTGCTCCACACCGGGGGCCAAGCGAGGCAAACCCGTCCTTCCAAGAGCAAGCGGGAGATGCCGGGGCCGTGTGGCCGCGTTGTTCCGTGTGCCAGCTCGGACGCTTGGTGACTTGTCTGAGCTGGCCACGGGCAGGTGTCCTGGGCTGGGTGACTCGCCCCTCTCCGGGCCATCGGTGGCGGGGCAGGACAGGAGGGCGATGTGAACTCGGCTGTGAGCCAGGTAAAGCTCCCGGCCTCCTTCCTCGCAGAGGGGAAGGGAGGAGGTTGGTGCCTGCCTCCTGGGAAGGTCCTGCCGAGCACCCCCCTCCCGCGGGGAACCTGCCTTCCCTTCCTCGCACGCGGCAGGAGAGGGCGCTCGGTGCCCGCCCGATGCGCAAGAAAACCGGAGGCCCAGCGCCGCCTCCTCCTCTTCCTCCTCTGCCCTGAGGAGCCCCGAGCCTTCTCCTCCTCCTCCTCCTCCGCAGGCATCTCCTGCCTCGGGGGTCTCCGCAGCTCTCCGAGCCGTGCCAAGGGCAGCCTGGCAGAGTCGGGTCCTGCTCTGGCGCTTGGCTGCAGTGCGGCTGCCCGGGCAGGGGGCCCGCAGCCCCCCAGGGGGACCCACAGCTCCCCAGAGGGGCCCGCAGCTCACACCCTCTTAGAGAGAAGCTGCAGTGCGCTTGCTCAGCATGCTGCTCCCAAACCCTTCCCTGTGTGCTTGGGTGAGCGAGGCACACTGCGCGCTGCGTGCGATCTGGTGGTGCGCGGGGCAAAGCAGGGCTGTTCTGTGCTGCGTGGCCGGGGCTTGCGCCGAGCGGAGGCGCCTGGGCGCAGCAGGGGCAGCCGAACGGAGCCGCGGCTGGCTGTGAGTGATGGCCTGTGCCGCAGAGGGACAGCGGTCACAGTTGTCACGTAAGCTGACAGCTGAAATGCAGCGCTTTGCCTTTGGCTCGTGGCACTCCTCTCTGCTGGTGTCCTTGGGTCGTGCTCCTGCTTGTGCCAGTCGCTGGGTGCTTCTGCTGAACGTGCTTCAGGAGAGCTGTGCACGGCTTCCTGCTCGGGAGCGCGCGGGAGCGTGAGCGATCCTAAAGTGAGAGTGAAATCAAGCAAAAAACATTGATCCTGGTGAAAGACTGGTGTGATGGAGATTTCTAAGCAGTTGAGCTTGTCAGCTGCTTTGGTGAGTAAGTGGGAAAACGTGACAACGGCGCCAGGCCAGTCTGTTCCGCAGAGCCCTCTCCTTCGGAAAACGAGGAGAGAAGCTGCAGGACAGGGGCCTGGGGCAGGGCCCGGGCAGACACGGCCCGAGCCCGCGGCACGGGGAGAGGCCGGTCGCTGGCTCTGCCTCCAGAGATCGGCTGGGTGAGCGGGGCGCGGTGGCTGGGTCCCACCCCGCACGTGGAAGCTAACGCAGCGGCAGGACTTGGGGTCCGGAGCACCGGGGGCAGTTGCGGTTTGGCCGGGCCGTCCTGGCCAGCGAGAGACCCATCCCGGGGGGCTGGGGGCTCCTCTGAGCTGCGGCTGAGCCTCTTCTGCAGCCGGTGGTGGACCAGGCGGGTGGTTCCGTGGGGCAGCGGGGGGGCCGGGGCCAACGGAGTGGTGGCTCTGTGCTGTAAGAGCAAGTAAGGGCCAGGCGAGTCCTGGGTCCTGCTTCTTCCCCTCTCCAGGCTTTCGTTCCCGAGGTCCTTCCAGAAGGACCGAGGTTTCCCTGAGACCTTCTGTTCTCTTTGCCACCAGGAGAAATCCGTCCTGCAGCTGGGCTCTCTGGACAGCGAGGACGCGAGCGGGATGCCGCTGCAGGTGCCAAAGGAGATCTGGCTCTTGGTGGACCACTTGTTCAAGCATGCCTGCCACCAGGTGAGGGAGAGGGCCTCTGCCGTGCCGGGACGCTCTGGAGAGCTTGGTGGCCTGGTCTGTCACCAGCAGCTGGAGATCAGCCCCAGTTCGGTATTTATGGGGCAGGGCTCTTCCCCTGTGCTCGAGGCACTGGCTGGGGGTACCAGCTTTCACCCCGCTGTCACTAGGTACAGCCTTTGTGAGGGAGGTGACCTTGTCCATCCCTGTGCTATCTTTGGCAGGAGGACCTGTTCCAGACGCCAGGCATGCAGGAAGAGTTGGAGCAGATCATTGACTGCCTGGACACCAGTATCCCCGAGACAATCCGTATCCTTGCTGCGCCTGGCTTCCCCAGGAGCCTGCTGGAGCGCTCCCTCTCAGGAGAGCTTGTCTGTGACCTCTAGCTGGCAGGGTCCTTACCGGGGGTTGCGCCCCTCTGTCCCCCCAGAGATACTCTCTCTGGAAGCTGAACGTGTGCTGGCTAAAGCAGTGCTGGGGCCGGAGCTCTGGAAGCTTCCGCAAGGCTGTGCCAAGCACAAGAGCTGATGAGAGTGGGCACTGGGGAGCATGGTCTGGAGAAGGGGCGAGCGGAGCAGAGGGCTTCTGTGGGGCTCGAGGGTGGGCAAACACAGTGCAGGGTGCAGGGAACAGCGTTCTCCCTGGGTGGGGGACAACGGGGTAGGAGGGTGGCGGTGTCAGGGAGCGGTTAGACAGGCAGAGGACTTGCAAGAGCTGCAAGGAGGAAGTGGAGGGTAAGCAGTGGGGAGGGAGGAGAGGCGGGGAGCAGGCTGGGGAGGGAGGAGGTCCCTCTGCTCAGCACGCCCCTTCACTCCCACGGGTCCAGCGGGCAGCAACCACTCTGTGGCTGAAGCACTCCTCATCTTCCTGGAGGCTCTGCCAGAGCCGGTGATCTGCTACGAGCTGTATCAGCGGTGCCTCGACTGGTCGCACAACAGCCGGCTGTGCCGACAGGTGCCGTGCTGCCTCCGTCTTCGTCCGCTTGCTGCAGGCTGGGGGCAGCTCTCCCCGCTGCTGCGAGCTCTGCCGCAGTCCAGGGCCTTGCTGGGTCCCGCTCCCTTCCCCCGAGCCAGCGAGGGCCTTTGGAAGCAGGATGACCTGGGTCCTCTCGCAGTGCTTTCCTGCCCTGTGGTCAGCACTGCAGTGTCTCTCAGTGGTCCTGGTGGCTTCCAAAGAGACCGCAGGTGTGCCCTGTGTCACCCTGAGCACGTGGGGACTTGCAGCTCCGGGGAGTGGAGGAGCCTCTGCTGAGGCACCTGCTCAGGGCTGCGGTTCTCTGCTTCCGTTAAGGACTACTGGTGGCTCTTAAAAATTGCTGGTGGGGCAGCAGGCAAGGCCAAGCATGTCCTTGGGCAGAGGAGGAAGTTTTGGGGCACGTTTTCAGTGCTGGCATCAGGAAACCTCTTGTCCTGGTCCTCTTGCTGCTGCTGTGCAGCCAGGGGGTGAGAGCGGGGCTCCGGCTGGACGGGGGTGGGAAGCAGCCCAGGAACATGGTGCTTTCTGCCTGGTGACGCAGTTATGCTGGGGGCAGGGTTCCCGGGAGCCAGAGCCCATGAGTGCCACCAGCGCTGGGCTGCAGCTGCTGGCTTGTGGCTGTCTTGCTGGGCCTGCGGCTCGTGCCAGGGCTCCCATGGTGGCCTCAAGGCAGCAGGAGGGCGAAGGCTGCCTGCCTGGAGTCCGGAGTGCCGCAGCGTGCCCGGGCTGCAGCGATGTGCGCTGGAAGAGCTTCCTGTCTGTTTTCTCTGCAGGTGATTTTTCAGCTGCCGCGTTGCCATCGCAGCGTGTTTCGGTACCTAATGTCGTTCCTCCGAGAGCTGCTCAAATACTCTGAAGACAACAATGTCAGTGTCGCCATGATCGGTAAGCACGTTGTTTCTCTGCTCCGCTCTGCTGCCCTCACTGAAACGTGACCCCTTCCCGGCGCCGTTCGAGGTCGCCGTTCCTGCCCACTGACTGATTTTGCCTACCTCTGCAGCCGCCTTGTTCTCCAGCCTCCTCCTGCGCCCTCCACCCAATCTGTTGGCAAAGCAGACTCAGCAGGACCGCCAGCGTGCCATCAACTTCCTCTACAGCTTCCTGCTTGCCGGGGATGAGGAGTGACTCCTGCCCGCGTGCCAAAGCCGAGGCCCGTGCCGCCGGCCTTGCCCCGAGGCCGGGCCTCTGACAGCTCCAGAGGGGTAAGAGGCTCTGAGCGACTCCGAGAGCCGTGTTTACAGGTGGAAGGGACGTGTTCCCCTCTCCTTCCCGCCGCTGTACCCTACGCTGCAGAGGACCTGCACACTCATTGCACTGCCATCCATGACAGGAGCTCCCGCTTTCTCCCTGGGAGCCGGGTGGATCTGTTGCACCTGAGCACTGTGCGAGCGGCCCCATCGTCCTGTGGCAGTGTCACCAGTTCCCCAAGTCACGCTTCTCTCTCCTTTTCACCCCCCTCTCCCTGGAGCCGTTGTGGGGAAGGGTGGAGACTGCCAGTGCTCGTGGAGGGCCGTGGCGCGGCTGGCTGGCGCTCCCTGCTCGCTGTGTCCCTGTGGGTGCGAGGCACGTGTGCTGCTGTGTTCTGACTGTACCCCTGAGACCCCGCGCTCTGCCCCAGACTGGTGTGGGGCACGTGTGTCCCCCGCCACACAGCAGACCGAGCCGACCCCCGTGCGCCATCACTGTGCTGGGAAGCTGGGCCGTGGCTCTCCCGGGAAGGTTATCTGGGCGTTGGGCCTCTTCCCTGCCGCGGGGCCTCACCCTGTCCCCTCCCTCCCGGGGTGCAGGGCTCCCTGTGCTCCCAACCTTCTCCCACCCTCACCTGCGCCTTGCTCTGCCCTCTCCCTGCTGGGATGTGGGGGACGGTGGGTGGCTGGAGGGGTTGGGCAGCTGCACTCTGCTCCAGGGCTGTCCCTGTGCAGGGCTGGGAGCAGGACCCAGCTCCTGTGCCCCCCAGCCCTGCCTGCAGAGCCACGCGGTGGGACGGGCTGAGTGACCGGTGTGGCTGTGGCCTTGGATGCTGTCCTTTCCCCCCTCCTCGAGGTGCTGCCAGAGGGTCCAGGCTGGGGGGAGAAGGTGAGGGGGGAAATGAGCCNGACCAGCAACTGAGGGGTGCAAGAGGGAGGCCTGTCCCACTGAAACACTAAGCAGAGTCCTGCCTGTTCGGGCGGGGGGGCTGCAGGGCCTCAGCTGAGGGAGGCCGCTGCCGGAGCTGGGGGGGCTGTGGTCCCAGGGCCCCCACGGGTGCCTGGGCTCAGCTTGCGGATGTCGGTGTGGTTCCATGGTCCCTGTGCGCTGGCTGAGCTGCTGGGGCCTCCCCTACCTTTTTTGCTCTATTTTTGCTTTTCCTTAAAATTTTTAAATTACATTATTTATTGGGAAACTGTTCGTTCCAAATAAATTCATTGTGCAAGGTTTTACGGGGCTGCGCTGGGTGCTCGCACCGAGCCTGCCGTCCCTCACGTAGCTCTGCACCGCGCGGCCTGGGGCTGGCTGCGGCCGAGCTGCGGCATCCCGTGACGCAGAGCTGCGGCTCGGCTCCGCCATCCTGCCTGCCCGCGGCTCCGCGCGAGGGGCTGGAGCCTCCCCACAGCGACCGTGGCCTTCCGAGGGGCTGGAGCCTTCCCACGGCCTTCCCGGGCTCTCATAGAATCATAGAATGGTTACGGTTGGGAGGGACCACAACGATCTTCTAGTTCCAACCCCCCTGCCATGCCGGCAGAGGTTCCCGTTCCCCCGGTCCCTGCTGGCGCAGCTCCTGGCCAGCAGCTTGCCGGCTCCTGCCACGCAGGCACGGTGCAGCCCAGCGCCGGTCGCCTGTTCCGCGGTGTCCTGGCACACGCCGCGCCAGGGACGGTGCGCCCGGGGGAGCCGGGCCAGGGCGAGCGGGCGCAGCAGGGTGCCGATGCCAGCCTGGGGCACGGGGAGGCTGCGGGCCCCAGCAGCGATGCGCGTGGAGCCCGGGTCCCTCGGGCCCCGCTGGCTCGGCTGCTGGAGCAGCGGTGGAGAAACCAGCGCGTCCTGCCGCAGGAAACGGCCGCCGGTGTCATCTCCATCTGCTTCCTGCCAGCTCCTTGAGAGCAGGGCTGTGCCCGGGCAGCTGCTCCCAGCACCGTCAGGAGGGGACCGCGCAAGGTGCCGGCATTGTTCCCGTGGCCACCGCATTCCTGCCGCTGCCGGCGGAAATGCCAGAGCGAGCGCGAAGGCCTGCTGCTCCCCAGGGATGGGGCCGAAGGCTGGGGATGCCCATCCTCCACGTCCAGCCGGGGGCACGGGGCCCTTGGTGGCTGTTGGCACGCCGTTCTGCGCCCTGCGTGGAGCTGGGGGGCTCGCACGTGCCTGCAGGCCCACCGGGGGCAGCGGGGGACTGAGGGATGCTGATGGTGCCCCGGACTGGTGTGGCTGGTAGCATCCCAGCAGCGTGCGCCTGCTGCGAGCGGTCAGGCATGCGGTTTGGCACAGCCGGGGTCCCGTGCCCATTGCCGGCCCCACGCATGCGGTTTGGCACAGCCAGGGTCCCGTGCCCCTCACTGGCCCCGGGGGGGGGGTGGGCCTTGCCCGTACCCTGGATGCAGCCAGAGGTTCCCAAGAGCTGGAGGGTGCCCGCGATTGCCCGACCCCTTGCCATCCGCTCTCCCAGCACACCCCGTGTCCTCACTTCCCCACTCAGCGCGCTGGGGTCCAGCGGAGCCCCCCATCCTTGTCGTACTGGGACCTGCCCGTGCACGCATGGCCAGGGTGGGCAGCCGGGCAGCTGCCTGGGGCGGGGGGCTGCCCATGCGCACTCGCGATCTGCCCCTGGCTCCAGAGACCTCGCAGCCCTCAGCCACTGCCGCTGCGCTGGAGCAGCTCCTCCAGCAGTCCCTCTCCCTGCCTGCGCCCAGCGCCTGCACTGCCACAGCTCCCCGCCACTGTGCACCGGCATCACCAGCAGCGTGCAAGGGAGCTGTCACGGCACGCGATGCGCCAGGAACGTGGCGGAGCCCGGCAGCCTCCCACCTGCCTGCGGGCAGCCGGCCAGGCCAGGAAAAGCCAGAGATTCCTTAGGTCTCCTGGCCCAGGAGCCTTTTCCTCCTGCACCGGCTGGCCGCGGCCCAGCCCGGGGTCCTCCCTGGCCTCCTCCTTCCAGGCTGGCGCGGGAGGGCCGGGGTCAGGGCTCAGCTGTGCGTCCCCTGGCCGCAGCCCAAGGCCCCGCGCTCAGGGCTGGGCGCTGGCTGTGGGGCACCACTCCTCGCCTGGCAGGGGCCGCAGTCCTCTGCTCCGAGGGGCCAGTGCCCGCTGCCTGTCCTGCCTGCACCCCGCAGGGTGCTGCCTGCAGCCAGTGGGGGGGCTTGGGGGGGGGGCCAAACTTTTGCTGCTGAGGTTTGATGTACGGGGGGAGCCCTCCCCGTTCAAACCAGTAGCAGCAGCGCTGTAGGGTGGCAACGGAGGCATGGTACCCACCGCCACCACCCCGGGCCAGCCAGAGCTGGGGTCAGATGGGGGGGGCTGTGGCCAGGACACCACATCCTCCCCTTCGCAGCACTGGTGGCGAGGCCACCGCCGGCCCTGGGGGCTGGTGGGGCTGGACACCGCGGGCAAGTCCCGGGCCGGGGCCGGGCAGCGAGCCGGCAGCCCTCGCCACCCACCCCGTCCCTCCGCAGGGGCACAGGCCGCGGCTCCCTGGTGGCACGCGGGGTGACGGGCTGGCTGCCACGGCGGGCGTGG
>VWZZ01000592.1:1751-40462 GCA_013399095.1 Psophia crepitans
GGGGGGGGGTGGAAAAGAAAAAAAACACAACCAAGCTGATATAACCTGCAGAATTAAAATAACGTTATTATGCAAAAAGTAATGTCCAGCCAGTACAAGAATAATGACTTCAACCCAGATTACAACAGGCAATTTAATGTAAATATACTGCATGCTAATATTGTGTCATACTCATTTCCTCTTTCCCTAGTGCTGGTCACATTAAAGGCAGGATTCCCATATTGCTGTCCAGGATTTCTGTCCAGATAATGCAAAGGCAGGGAAATTGATGCATCTGGGATACCTCAGAGCAACACATGAAATACAGATAACCTGTTTCTGAGAAAAGTCAGGCCTATAACACATGTTCAATTAAGGCAAAAGCTTCTAGAGCCCAGGAGATTTTGAGTACATGCACAGAACACCATTTCAGCACGTGCGCTGTAAGGCCAATACATCCCGAACTTTGTGTGTACGTGCTTCTTTGGTGGTCTGCACAAGTGCTGTGGACACATCCATGGCTGTGACATCTTTGGAGCCTGCTCAGAACTGTCAGGCTATTGGAGATGTACAGATCCTAGGCAGAGATTCAAAGCCCTCAGAGACGCCATACACAGGGAAAGCTGGGCATACATAGAGCAAGTTATGGATATCGATCCCCAGTTTGGGGGGCTCTGAATGCAATTTTGCAGAAGTCACATCTAGACAAGGCAAGTGAAGCAACTAATTGAACAATAAATGGGAAATAAACAATCCACTAAACAATAAAATATCGATGAGACCTGAACAGAAGTCTTGAATCACAGGATTTCTATGCAACTTGTAAATAAAGTTACAAGGGACATAACTTATGTTGCAAGAACGTGTCTCTTTTTTCTTGGGTCACAAATTAAAAAATGTATTCAGGAAGTGTTTAAGCAGTATTAAATTTTCTTATTTTTATGAAACATGGTGGTTTGGAGTCTCATAACTCTGCACACACTCTCCTGAAATCTAACCATTTCTGCTCTCATTTTTTTTTCTTCTCCTATACTAGTGTCCTGGTACTCTCTTGCTGCACTTACGTGATGGATAATGAAGATGTACGTCACGTGCAAGACAAAACACATATATGGGAGATTCCACACACACCCTAAATAAATCTCCCATAAATATACACAAATGTATTAAACCACTGAAACAGAGACGTGTCTCCAAAATAAGAAGCCATGTATGGGATCAAAATACTTATTAGTCTTTAGGAAAAGGACAGATATTTATGCATTCAGATGCTAATTAAGAATCTCAGAAGATTTTTGCCTAGGTCAATTAAGCCAAATTCACCACAATGTAATGCTACCTTGACTTCAGTTATATCAGGGCTTAATGAACCTAATTTGAGTACATCTATTGGTATAAATGATAATGGATTTTTTTTTAGTACATTTTTTTTTTCCTTTACATCTTTACATTATTATGCAGAAATCAAAAGGCTGGGAGTCCTGACTGACAAAAAGACTTCACTATATGCTTAACCTGATTCACGTGTATAACCTCATAACAGTGGAATTTTGTTCTATATCTTCCCAGATCAGATATTTTTCTAAACATAGGCTTTCTTTTACAAGTTACGAAACATTTTCAAGACACAAAGCCAATCCATAGTGCCATAAATCTCTGTTTCCTAAATCGGATATTGTACTGATCTTTTGCTCCAAATTAGCAACCACGCAGCTGACCTTCTGGCACAAAATAATATGCTTTTGCTATCCCAAACCTCTACCAATACCTTTTAAAAGCCTTTGCTCTGTCTTTTAATGTAACCCCCCCACTGTGTTTTGTTAAA
Organism: Psophia crepitans; assembly: GCA_013399095.1. NCBI lineage: Eukaryota > Metazoa > Chordata > Aves > Gruiformes > Psophiidae > Psophia > Psophia crepitans. The sequence goes on from VWZZ01000592.1 coordinate 3,556, forward strand.
AGTTGATCTTATAGAATGCTGTCTAAACGGAATTATTTTACAGCAATATTTAATGCTATATCAGAAAATGGAATAATGACAGATGTTTAGCAGGCACAGAAATCTTCCTAAATAAAGAAAAGCATGGACTGCATTTGTATTGTTATGCTAGCTGAGGACTCACGCTTACAATATGGCTAATGTCCTCAGCCAGCTACGTGGCTCTCTTGGTGGCTCGCGGTCTGGCTTTTGTCAGAGCAAATCGTCTGGCTCCACTTCTCTGAGAAACTGGGTGGCTGAGCAAGGCTCCTGCTTGGGCTGTCCCTGCTCCAGCTGGGAGGCAGCCATCCTAAGCTTAGAGATGCCCCTAACTGTCCTACCGTGCAAATGCGTCCTTGCCATCGCTTCCTTCATCTCTAGCACCATCCTCAGCACTGATACCGTAAGACTGATTTAACAGCTTCAGCTGTGTTATAGCAAAATAATGAGAGAGAGAAATATATAGAATCATGCTCAGACCAACAGATTAATTCTGTATAATGTATACTGCCTTTGTAAAAATCTAGCTACATGCCAAACACTGGAGTATGTAAGAGGTTGGGTAGAGGGAGAGATTCTGGGTTATATTTTCAAACTTCTCTCATAGTATAGCATATGGACTTTATGCACTAAGTTGAATACCGTAGTCATTCCCAGCAGAGGAACTGCCTAGAGACTCTGAGTTTTCAGAGTTCTATTTTGAACTAAAACCAAAATAAAACATTTTAATACCGTTAACATTATAAAAGAAAATACTGCTTAAATGCTGTCATAAATAAATCTTCATTATACAATTTAACACTCGTTTTACAACTGACATCTCAGGGAAAACTCCACTAGTTTTCCTCATTCATCATCATCATCTATGAATAAAAAGATTCTTAAATGTGTACATACTTCAAAAGAAGTTTGCAACTGAATTCAGGCTCTGTGCTTCACGCCTACCAAGTGTAACCAAAGCAAAGAGTAGGAAGGGGTCTTTGTCAGGTCCCCGCTCCCACTCCGAGGAGGACCTGTTCTGCCCAACCACTGCTGGGAGATGTCGGGTGATGCTGCTCATGGGCACCCACAACAGTGAGAATTCAAAAGCCTCCCCAGCAGTCACTTTTTCAGCCTCTCTGTTGCAACTTAAACCCATTATTTTTTGTCCTTTCCTCAGCAGCTCTGGAGAACAATTTATTCTTTCCCAATTTGCAGCATCCTTTTTACATATTTGAGGACTATCTTAACTTCTTCATTAAACCTTTTTTCTTCCAGACTGAACTAGTTCAGAACTGACGCGGAGCACTAGGTGAAGATTCAAGCAGCATGCACTGAAGTCAGAGATCATTTTTTTGCCAGTATTGCTCCTATTTTCCACAAAACAGAGTGTGTTGTCTGCTTTTCAAAGGAAAAGTCTATAAACTGGTTGTAGATGATAGAAAATTAAGTTTTCTGAAGTGCTAATTGGTGTCACATTTTGCCTGGGCTGCGCCTTGCAGTAATATCTTGTTTGTGTTTCGGTTTTGTATGTTTGAAAACAACAGCATAAGCAGAGGTATATTCCTCGTATGGATTGCCTCCTACTTGCAAGAAATAAGAAGAATTTGCCTGACTTTGCAGAAGCTGCATTCTGCTTGTCTATTATACAACAAAAATCTTTTGTTGCTGTCATATTGCTGAAGAGTGAGCAGAGCTACAGCCATTCTGCCTAGATTAACGTACGCTATATTCCTCTTCTCCCACAGCAGGGTGCCTCTAAGACACACTCACTGCTCTCTGGTCTGTCTCCAGTGAGCTAAAGGACTCATCTGTGTGTATTAGCATGTGGAAATGCACAGCATACAAGTTTCCAGATGCATGCTGCAGCCTCTGCACCTCCAGAAGCCTCCAGAGTGGGAAGATCTACCTGAGTCAAGATGTCTTCTGTTGTCTATCCTTAGCTAGGGGACTTCGGCCCTCTTGGTTCTTCCTTGTCTTTTCAAAATGCGAACTTAAATGCCAGAGAGTGAATAGCGCAGGCAGCGTGCTGTGACTTCAGAGCCAGCTCGGTCAGCACTAGCCCAGGTATGTCACACCAGAGGGCTGAACTGTACCACATGCTCCAATGGCATAACACCCTCCTCACTGTGATATCTCCAGAACTTGTCTGCGACTTTGTATTTTATGCCTAAACTAGAATCTTGAGGTCAGCATGCCTTTGGATGGCAATCATTTGGCAGGATCTCTATGTCAGAGCATTTATGGATTTTTCCAACTTCAGCACTGAACATCGTCCCAAATGAAGATGTGTACAGAGAAGCTCAGAGCATCACACTAATGGAATTATCTTCTTGGGGATTCACAGCTGGCCAATTACATCACAAACCAAGTCCTACAGTGATGTCTGCATGGAGAAACAGAGGTGTGGAAACAGTCTGTCCTGCAATATCCAGTGAAAGCACAGAATTCTCTGCACTCAACCTGGTTTCTCTGGGTAGGAAGGGAAAAAAAACAGGAAAAAAAAGAAAACAGAAAAAATATTTTAACTACATGGTTTCTGGGTTTGAAGAATGCAAATCTGTTCCTCCCATCAAGCCTATAACATATACTGCATATTAAATTCATCTGATGAGATCTTTTAAAGAGATTGAAGGCCCCTAAACAGTTTGAGGTTATTAATCTGTCAAGTACAAAACATCAAAGGCTGCAAGTATTTGTAAAAGGAACTTTTATACCACAATAGATATTAAACATACAAGACACAAGGAAAATAGTGGCAACGAGAAACAGAAAGCAGTGGAAGAGCAGAAGTCCATCTAATAATATATTCAAAGATTTCTACCGTATTTGGAGGGTTCAGGTGGACTACTTCACCAAGTTACATTTAAGTCTATTGTAGTTACTTTAATTTGTCAGTTTTCATTTTAAATTTCCTGCTTAGGTGAGTTCAAAGATTTCAAATGTAATAGAGCAACCTCCTACACCATTTTAGAACTGCTTTCTTACAGTGGAAAATGGACAGCATGGGTGAAGATACTAGTGATCTACACTTATATTGATAAAGCTTTCCACACATTGTTTATTCCTCTACAGTCATAACATTCAGGAAATGGAAGGAAATACGAGAAGAAGCTGGAACACAGGACTGTAAATGACTGATAGAGTGCCAAAAAGTATGGAAAGGGACTATGGGTAAAGAAGCTACTAATGTTCTACAGAAAAGTCTAGAAGACCTCTCCACACGTTCAGAGAGAAAATAGGAAGTGCCCTCTTCAAGTGCAAAATAAAAAGATGCTGGTTTTGCATGAATATTTATGGTTGAATTTTGAACCAAACCTGTTCACTGAGGTGCTTCACCAGAAACAGGCAGCAGATGGCAAATACCTTTTACAAGAATCTTGGGAAGTTTTAGCCAGTTTCACATTTTTGGAGCTCTCACTCAGAGTATGGGATACTTGTGTCTGGTAATGGCTAACCATCATTTACATGGCTAGGCTTCCTTGATTCCCCATAGAATTGGTGGGGAGAAAGTAGACTTCTCTAGGTGGTAAAACTAAGAACCTGAAGTAGTCTCCCACTCAGACTATTTACCAAAAATGAAGATGTGGAAGAACCAAAACACATCAGCCCCTTTGGAAGAAAAAAATTACAGAGGACCAGTGTAGAAAAGCAGAAGTCTGTGGTGATCAGAAAGGAGGGATGTCACCACATCTATCTGCCTCTGGAAGCTTCAGGTTTTCGGGTTTTCAGTTTAATACATTCAAAATGGATATCCGCATTCAGAACTTCTGATCTAGGCTTTTTCCTAGTACAAAGTTGTCTTTATGAAATGGTGTTTTACACATATTATCCTACTACCTGACACATACCAAACACATACCAAACAGAACAAAATACATAACAGAACTGCCAATACAAGTCTGTATTACACAAGTGTCAAACTGTAGGTTCCCACCAGATCTTGGTGCCTGAGACAGTTTATAACTAACCCAAATACTTTTTGTAACAGGTTCACCTTGGCTGGATGTCAGGTGCCCACCAAGCTGTTCTATCACTCCCCTCCTCAGCTGCACAGGGAGGGACAAAAAATAAGATGTAGAATAACTCATGTGTAAAGATAAAGGCAGCTTAATAAAGCAAAAGCAGAAGGCCACGTGTAGAAGCAAAGGAAAATCAAAAGATTTATTCTCTGCTTCCCATCAGCAGGCAATATCTGGCCACTTCATGGGAAGCAGGGCTTCAGTACGCATAGCTGTTGCTCTGGAAGACAAACGTCGTAAATAGTGAAAGCCGTCACTTCCTCCTCCTTTCTCTTGGCTTTTATTGCTGAGTATGGAATATCCCTTTGGTCAGTTTGGGTCAGCTGTCCTGGCTGTGTCCCCTCACAGGATCTTGCCCACCCCCAGCCTACTGGTGGTGGTGGGGAGAAATGTTGGAGAGAGACAGCCTTGATGCTGTGCCAGCACGGCTCAGCAGTAGCCAAAACACTGGTGTATTATCACCTCTCTCTTCTCCACATATTTGCCAGTCCTTTTTGGCAGAGTCTCCACTAGAATCAGTGTAATTCTGTGCTTGAAGGACTCCAATAGGGGGTTCAGCTTCATTTTAAAGTGTTCATTTCTTTGACATACCTTTTTAATCAGGTGGAATGCTAGAACAGGGCCCTTCCTCAAACTGTATTGTTTTGTGATCAAATAAATCCATAGTCTGAACTACTCTGCTGCCCAGCAACAAATTACATTTCTGTGTCGACTTTTATGAACTCTTTCTACAGGTATCCTCCTGATTTACTACAGTATTAAGACAGAAAATAATGCAGCTTCTCACAGAGAAACCCTTATATACACATTTTTCACCGTTGTGTGTGTCCCTTTTTCTTTTTGCAATACTTTTGCAGTGCTATAACACCCTACATTTTGTCTTAGCTGTCTTTTTCCTTCAATTTGAGTCTGATTACATACATTAATAATCATAGTTTCCAAGCTCTCTTTGTACAGTTTTCCTTGCTATTTGGAGGCCCTTCTTTAGGAGGCAGTTCTTTTCTCCCCTGAGCAATACCTCATGTATGGTGCTAACTTCACAAAAATGTTTGGTTTTAACTGCTAAACCTTTGATATTTTTATATTAAGATGGAGACACAAGTCCTTTACTCTGCAACGTGACTGTCTATTCCTGTTCTGCTCCTTGGCTTGAGGCAACAAACACACAAGAATTTCAATTGTATTTTCATGTCATTTTCCTCTGTCTCATCGTTTCAATGTTTCAGACATTAGTTGCAAGACCATATGTTCCAGAGCATAAATACCTTAATTAAGATGTAGGCTTTAAACAATCCCTAAATAGTTCGAAGAGATCTGAACAGATTTTTTGAAGTTAGGCAGAACTTCAAGTTTTCAGCTAAAAGCTTGCAGGTTTTGTATATTATATATAAAAAAAAAAACAGATCAGATTACGTCTTCTTGAAATTTTTAATTTAGACAGTGCTTTCAGCCTATTGGCATAGGACTGAGAGAAAGAACTTGTTCTGAGAAAATACTACTGAGTAGAAGTGCAGAGTTTTCCACAGTACACTGAATCACGACCAGAGTTGAGAGAAGAAGCCACAACCATATGAGCACATGTTTTCTTTCTAAATTTGATGTCTTGCTTCTTATGGTATTTACCTTTTTTTTTTCCTTCTTTTTTTTTCTCTCCTTATTCTTGCTGTCCAGGTTACTGGACAGCTTTATTAGTTCTGATTGAAAAAGAATAGAATTGTGAAGTCATAAAATAGATCTTTGCCTAAGCTGGAGTAAGACCTGCAGAAATTTATCAGAAGTTACTGGAAAAACAAAGGAAGTTAAAATGTTGCCAGACAAGCTTAACTATACGTACTTGTGACTAGGAATGAATATACGACTTGGACACTGAAAAACATGAAGGTGGGATCTGTTCCCTGCACAATTTAGAAGAAACCAGAACCATTTTCTTCATCTATGCTAACAAAAGAGTGACACAAGAGCTCCCCTCTGTCGGATCTTCAGCAGTTTTTTTTTTACAAAGACAATATCACAGATTTTTTTAAAAAGCAAAATGAAATCCCAGTGAAATAAATAAATATAATTAAAAAAGGAGACTGCAAGTTGAGGGTCACGTGGTCTAAGTCAGTTGGGCTACATAGATTGATCTATATAGCAAACAATTGGTCAAGCTGGTGGGTCAGATCAAATCTGACCCAATGCATCTGAATTCAGAGATGATTCTAAGATTTTCTGGCTTGATTCTGGAGGTAAATTGAAGCTCACTGACAAATTAACATACCCAAATTATTGTCACATTATACGTTATAAGTGTTCCTCCATTACATAATAAGGCGCTTGCTTAAAAAAAACCAGAAGTTTTTTAAAAAATCAGGCTTTAATAAATCATTTTGCTTTTTGGCAGTGTATTTAAATACATTTTAAGGACTTATTTCAACATTTGTTTGAAGTATGACACTGAATAAACTGGATGACATAAAACTCTTAACAACTACCGGTTTTCCTAGACAATACTTTTTATTTACCTGATGGCCCCAGATTTTTCAGCTCAGTTTCCTCATGTCTTGTCCCATACACTACAGTTTATATGGACTGAGTAGGGAAAAGTAATTTGTGTGAGTCCTTTTGTGGGCTGAAGATCTTAATAGTGCCCTGTAGCATTCTGCCCAATATGTTTATTTCCAGAGCCATCTGCTACCAATAGAGAGCATGACTTGGCTCTGAGAAAGACTTTTTGCACAGAGAAGTGCTCATCCAGCTTTTACTGGCTGTTCTGAGTCCATTTCAGGAGCATACATTTTTTCAGTCCTTAGAGGAAATAATTCATTCACCACACCCTTTTCTAGGGGGAGCTGTCTGACCACATGTTTTCTTAGGCATTGCATCAAAACTAAATGTCCAAGGGTAAACACCTGCAACCTACACATACATGTGTTTCATGGTCAAGTGCTTAATAAATTCAGTTCCATAAAGAGCAAAAGAAAAGCTATGCTACTTGTATTTTATTTCTATATGCCAAAAGACAAATATGTCTACTTCTGGTTAGTACTTAAATATCCCAAAAGGTAACAAGCAATTCTTTATATAAATGACATTTGACTTATGTTTGAAGAATATTTGCACTTTGACTTGGAAGCACTCAGACATCAGGGATGTACTGAAAAGGAAGAGATTAATTTTGAATAGATTATAGAAACCATGTGTGAGAGAGCAGAACAAACGTTAAGTACTTGTTTTGAACATCATCATGAAGGGCATGAGCAGTATTTTTCACAAAAAGCATGCATAAACTGAAAAATATATCCAGAAGCTTCCACCTTAATAGGCAACCCACATATGATCAGTCATATGCTAGACTGGTGGCCAAAACAGGTATGTGAAATACTTAGATGAAACAGATGCCATGAAATGCCCCACTCCCTCATTTTCCTCTGAACCTATGCTGTAATTCTTCTACTAGGTGGTGTCAGAAACAAAGATTGAGGTCAAAGCCTAGAAGTTCATCGTAAAATTTCAGATCGGTTTGTGTCTATCCCAAACCGAGGAAAAATAAGTATCCAATCTTATATGCTGTGTTATTTAAGTTCAGTCCACCAAATCACTGCACCATGCAATTTTTTACCGCTCTCAACAGAATCTGTGAAAAAAACACTACAACAAAGCTATCACAGAGCTTCACCACTCTCTCATCTCTCTGATCTACTCGTTCAGCTAAATACAAGGTATCATCAAGCTAAGTTGCTATTAATTTCAGACCTAGAATTGCTGAATTAGTGGTTGCTTTTCTGCAAGCTTCTACCCTTTGCTGCCTTGAGCTTCAGTGCTGATGAGAGCTCAGTTGCATACCTCGTCTGACTGGTTTCAACAGTGAGAGACTGCTATATAGCAAGAGCTAAATCTCTGTACCCAGTTCAAGCCTTTTCAACAGACTAGCAAAAATTGTTGTCCTGAGGCCAAGAATAAAATAAATTAACCTAGAACAGATAGGCTTGCTGCCTTGCTGGGAGCTGCTGCTCCTCCCTGTCTCTCTAACTGGAGTAGCCCTGCACGCCCTAACCAATGGTAGCAGAGGATACTCGCTTTTCCCAGGCTCCAGCTGAGGTAGAGGAGGATAGCAGGTTCGTGGCTGCTCTTATAGCAAACACCCATGTTCACCAACGAAAAAGCCACTCACTTTTCTTCTGCACAGCCTTTTCTTGAAGTCATCTCCTTGTCCACATCTCAGCAATTTCAATACTGATGATTACTGGGCTCAGTAAAAGTGTCAGGATCTACTCAGCAACACCTTTGAACTCTGTAGACTTTGTTAACAGTACACCTTTAGTTCCACCAGAAGGTCACTCAAATGAACAATCCATGCCCAGCATACCATTCAAGCCCTAAACGAGCAAAGAACAAGCAAGCTCAGGGATTCGTTTTTCTCAGGTACTTCTGAGTATCTGAATCACCCAGCTGCCGGTTACTCTTAGAGTAGGGAACCCCGCTTTGAATAGCACAGATACCAGGTCTCATACTGAATTAAACCCTACAAGTACCTTCCAAATTGGGACCCCCTCAGTATCACCTGGTTTGAAATTGGGTTGTACTATTGCTAAATAAGAGTAATGAGTCTTTGGGACAAAATCAGAGGCTGACTCCAGTGGGTACATATGTGTATGAGGCAGTAATTGCTGAGAACGCTTCAAGAGTGGAACTGTGATCTAATCTTTTAGTCTTCTGTGGTAAGGTGGTGCTTTCTGGTTACCAAAGTCACCAAACACCTAGGACAGTCAACAGACTAGACTGACTATTATATAAATGAGTGTGTGAAGTGTAATAGCCCTAATGGGCAACAGGAATGAATGTGAAGGGTAGGGAGAATTGATTAGCTGGTGGGATACCAGTAAATGCAAAGTGCTTAATCACAGGCGGACTCAGCACCTTGATCTCCCAATCAATAGCACTTGCAGGTTTAGAGCACACAGGGAAGCCTTGGGTTTAAAGGGAACATAAAAGGTGTTCTCTCCTCTTTGTTATTTTTACAGTGTTCTGTACTTGTACATCCAATTTCATCCTAGCAGTCTAAAGGCTTTTACAATTTTGTAAATGAAGAAAACACTTCACCCATTTCAGAGAGAAAATATACCAGCTGTTCAGTATCTGAGAGTAGCGTAGGTCTGTGAATAAAAAGGGTGCCATATCTCATTGTAACACTATGATTTGAGAAAAGGGGATGTTGATAGGCAGCGCTTTCAAACCTAAATAAGTATTTAATCAAGATAGAGGCTAATTACCAATACCCTGGCAGAAATCCTACGAAGTTTTTGAACGGGCATGGGACCAACATCTACTGTGAGAGACGCCACCTTTAACTTCCATCATCACCTTTGGAAGGCAGAAGCACAGTAAAATCTGCAACTGAACTAGGGAGGAATGAGCTAGAAAGAGGCACAGTTTGATTTTCCTTTGAGCTAGAGAGAAAAAAAGGAAAAATAAAACCCATACACGAGGCTTATGTTTCAGCCAGCAACCACTGAGCTGTCCCTGCTGTGAACTGATAACTGAGACTGATAATAAATGTAGCCTGACTCTATCAGCTGTACAGACTTATTGTGCTCATCTGAAAATAGAAATAAAATCAAGTAGGGCCAAAGATGGACCAAAATGAATTCTCAGAATACTGAGACCCCTATCGACTTTGGCCATTTGGTTAATAGAAAACTTGGATACAGACCACCTCAGGACAGGCTTGAAAAACATAAATCCCAACTAACATTGTGTTAGCTTAAGTCTCAGGGTTTTTGTTTCATATCTGCAAATGTTGTTTGCTAACTTCAGGACTGGAAAAAATAAATTTAAAAAATAAAGCACCATTGCATTGTACTGTTCAGCCTGAAATGCTCCACTAGAAAACAGGGGCTTTTTTTGTATTTCTGAGATTATTTTTTATAATATATATTTGCTTTTTTCTTGCCATATATTGTTACAATTTTTGGCATGCAACAAGCAGATTACCCATAGTAATTGAAAGATATTTGCCAGCCGTAAGCTGGCTGCCTGCTGGCACATCTGATATTGTGCTGCTGCTTGTGCTAGTGAAAACGAAAGGACTGTGAGACAAAGAGCCACAGCCATCTTGCAGCTGGGCTGCATGAAGCTGCTCGGGATCTGGGAACTCATACGAATAGCCTGTCCCATCTTAAGACGCTTCTGTGTATCTTAACATTTCTTCTCAGAGCTGATAGAAAAGCTATGGGAGACTTCAACAACAGCAAGCTTACAACTCCTGAAGGCTGAAAAGCAACAGAAGCAATACTTTTTGCTCTCCCAACTGCCTTTTTTTCCCCTTTTTTTCTTCCCGCCCCCCCTTGGGATAGGTCTTCAGCTCGGTATACTCCTGCAGGTTTCCTGCAGCTGCTTCTCCCATTGTCGCCCAGCTGTACCATTCTCCATAGGCTGGTTCTCTTACGAACGTTCACCAAGCATTTTCCATCTCTCCTCTGTGTAAATCCATATAACCATATTCTATTGCTCTATATGGTGAAAAAGCTGCATTGCTGTCTGAATGTAATGATACATGTGGTATCTCCAGAGCCTTTGGAGCTTTGAGGGACCATCTGATGCTTGCAAAGCAACGGCAAATGGAAACTGTTAAGACTGAGACTGAAGCAAATGGAAAGAATTTACAAAAATAGTGGCTGGAAACAAAAAAAAAACAAAAACCAAACAGACTGAAGTTAGGGATAACAACAGAGAAAAAAAGTGAAAGAGAAAAACATTATCTTACCATGGAAACTATTGGTGCTACATATAGATAAAGGTCTGTCAGCTTTTCCTTTTAAAATCCCCTATTTACAGGGATTATATAATACAGACATGGACAGCCTCTGAAAAATGGCTTGCTAGGTCTGAGGAAAAAAAGCTTTAAAAAGACATTTAACTATTTAATTCTTAAGTATAGGACTGTAAATATTAACTAATTTTAAGAGCTATATAAAAAAATGTCAGCATAACTTAGCACATTCCTGGAGTCTATGTCAGAATTTTTGATATATTATTAAAAAATTTGCTGCATCATTTCTGCAGATAACTCCAGCTATTCAGACTCTTCACATGAATTCAAAGTGCAGCAGAGGCTATTTTTGATTAAACAGGTAGAGACTGATCTAGACATCCAGCTGTATTTTTCTTGTTGGGGGCTACACATCTCTTGAAGATGGAAGAGTGAGATGAAAGTAACTGAAGCTCCTTTACCACTAGCAGGGTTTATCTAGGCAAGGACAATTCTCAGACCATCAAATATGTGGGTGCTTTTTGACTATCACATCCTCAAAATAATGAAAGATATCTCTGAAGTAGGAGTGAATATCTGCTCCCTGGCTGGATGAAAACAGTTTATACAATCCAGGTCCGCCTTCACGTGGTCAAAAGTCCAAGTCTAAAATTTGCTACCTGCAAATATTTCGTGGTATTTTCTTAAAAAGAGCCATTTCTGCAAATATTCCTGCCAACCGACTTACTCCCTTTACAAAGAAAAAACACGAAGTGGACATCGTAGCAGAGCAAAGAAAAGAGGGATCTATTTGGAAACCTGCTGGCTACAGCAGGCCCACTCTTCCGTCTTCACAGGGTCATAACTGTGTTTTGCTCAGTTTTTATGAGAGTTGTTCAGATTGTCTTTTTTTTTTAATAATTTTTTTCACCCACGCAGACCACATTTTTAGCAGGTGATGACTGTGTTTATATTTCTATTAAATTCAGTATGCTCACAAGCAGGTTTAAAGGTTCATGGGTACACCTGGTGGCAAGGAGTGTAAAATGACTACCTAGGCACTGGGACTTAGTTTCGGTCATCACCGAACAGAATGGAATCAAAATTTTTAAAACCTTGGAACCCACATACTTGGCCACAAACCTAGATTTCTTTTGTTTCTTAAAACAACTGAGAATTAAAACAGACTGATGAAGTAAAAGCAGTAATCTTCCTCCAGGATTTTATTTGTTTTTAATCTAACTTTCTACTGATATACGCACCAGTGACCATTTAGACCTGAATAATACTTTATAAAATGCAAATTTGTATTCTTAATACTGAGGTATAAGATGCTTGGATACGACACAAACTTCTGACATCTAGGTCATCAGAGAAAGGAGAACGTGCTTTCTACATGGGTTGGAAACATTGAACTTTCCACGAATAGTTCCAGCTTCAAATGCTGTTCAAACCTGTCCACATTCAAACCATCCAGCTGTGGTGCAAGAGGTGTTCATTTCTTGATGGAGATGTGCCAAGGCATACGGAACTGGGAAAAACTGCTCTATGCAATACATGCTTTGGCACACAGTGCTTCTGAACATGTCACAGCGACTAAAAAAAGGGAGAGAAACTGCACTGAACTGGCAGATGTCAGTGGTTCACTGCCTGCGCTGGCCGGGGTTTGCTCTGGGAGGGCGAGCTGGCAGATCACAGGGTGGCTGCTGGCGGAGGTGCCTCTGTACAGCGCAATGATGGGCAAAGACAGAGCACAGCAGCAAGAGCGTGGGGAATGGGCAGTTTGAGAAATTTGGGCCTATGGGCTTTTGCTAGATAGTGTTATTTTCTCTCTCTTTTTTTTTTTTTTTCCTGTTGGATTCACTGTTCTCAATGAAGGGAAAGAAAGGATACGGATATTACGTTTTTTGAAAAAAGAAAAAAGTCATTTCTGTTCCCAGAGTAGTCTGTTCCACAAATAAAGTATACTTAAAAAGCAGGAAAACTGTAATTCTCAATGCTTACACATTTGTGCAGAATTGCTGGATACAATTTCTTAATTTTCACAACCCACTTATGTCTGGACAGGTAAGGGCCTATCTAAATGTTATTGACTTTAGTGGCCTGTTTTCAGAAAAGAAAGCAACACACACACACACACACACACACACACGCCCGCACACACACACACACACTCTCTTTCAAGAAAAGGGGAAATGAGTTTTGGGATGGAACATAATTCCAGAAAAATTCAGTTGCTTTTGTTACTTCAAAAGATGTTTTACTTACACTGATAAAATCCTGCCTTGTAAATGGATCTCACCTTTTCCCTCCAGCTCTGTCCCCTTTGTCCACTATAGAAATTACAGCATATACAGGAGTGAAGAATCTGGGAAAGATGTGCTCTTTTACGTAAAGTATAAGTGGCAGAATACCTAACTGCAACAAATACCTAGAACTTCAGATAGACATAATTTTTCTCTAGGTGTTAATGCTATATGACTTAACTCTGCTCTAAGAGAACCCAAATTTTTATAAATTGCAACACTAAATAAAAGCCTAATCCTTTGCTTTGGCTATTTTGTCACAAGACAAATATCAAATATATTTTAAGTCATCTAAGTCACTGCCTGTAGAGATTCCAAAACCTACAGCCATAAAAAATTATAGCAATCTGATTGGCAGCATGCTTTTCAATGTAATTAATACAATGAAAATAAAACATGAAATACTGTGATTCATTCTGTGTGTGTACATATGTGCATGCTTGATACAGAAACAGGACTAAATCCCAAGAGTAAAAAGTTGCTATTCACAATACTGATTATACTACTTCACCAGAATATAATTGGCCCTCAGGGAGTACAACAGAGTAACAAGTAAAATGCATAGAGCAATGGAAAGTGAGTGTAGAAATTAAAAAAATGCAATTATTTTATAACATTTAAAATAATGATTGTGGAAGCCAGCCCTTCTTAATTTGTTTTGATAAAAATTGAAAATGAAATTTCAAATCTATTTATTATTAACATGGTTAGCAGTGAAAAACAAAGATAAATGAGGCTTAGACTTATCTCCAGATATTCCCACTGTGTCTGAATAGCTAGTTTTCGTCAATCACATTTTGCACTCACAAAGAAAACAAAACCATCTGAGCAAACCAGCCTTTTTTTACTCAGTATTTCTATGGATGCTTAAGGACTACATGTAAGACAACAGGAAGTAAGTGCAATTTTACATGCTTAAACAGCTGTGGGAGTTACTCAGGATGACTTCCTGCCCTCAGACCCCCTGAAGGTATTGTAGGACCAGACTTGAAAGATGATTTTCGTGAATACTTGAGGGAAAGGGGGTTTCAGAAAGTAATGAATCATAGAATCACAGAATTGTTTAGGTTGGAAAAGACCTTTAAGATCATCAAGTCCAACCGTTAGCCTAGCACTCTCAAGTCCATCACTAAACCATGTCCCTGAGCACCACATCTACACGTTTTTTAAATATCTCCAGGGATGGTGATGATGAGGTGTAGTATGACAGGTAGTAACCTGCTCCAGAGCTCCACTCCTGAGGTTCTCATCCCTGGGCTTTTAAGATTACATGTTCATGATGGTGTCATTTATTTTAAAACACTATCATCATCCATGTTGCTGCAGTGCTGCTCCTGCCAGGCACTACACAACAAAGAGATTTTTTGTGCCCAAGTGAGTTCATAATTAACTTAACGATGAGAGGCAATAAGTGGATATAATGAAGTGAAAGAGTGACAGGGAACAGTGAGATGTTTCTGAACAACGGATGAATGACACTGCAGATGCAGCACCCAACTGTCACCAAGTGTTTCATAGGCATGTCAAAGCAGACAGATCTGAATGAGAGATTTAAGGGAGGATAATGCATTAATTTTGGTGATTTTTGCAGCTTTTGCAAAGATTCCACATCCCTTAGGCAAGCTTCAGTCTCTCAGGGGATCAAGGACAGTCAACAGGCACCAGGGGTGGGGGAACAAGTGTACACAAGAGAGAAGGGACAGGACTGGAAGAAGAGCAAAGGTAATGATAAGACAAGTGTAAGAGGGACAGGACAGAAACAAGAGCTGTAAAGGAAGGCAGACTGTAGCAAAAGGGAAAATAAAGAGAGCAGGAAGGATCTGCAGAGCACATTCTCCTGGAACTGAATCGTTAAGTCTCAAAACACCTTCTGTATAAAATACAGTTCGATGGTTCAAGTAGTAGCACTGTGAGCCATGAGGTTAGAAGTCTCTGCCTTGTTGATGACAGGTGTGGAGACCAGCACAGTCCAAAAATAAACGTTTTGTGTTCACTTTCTTCAGGTCTGAAAACTGTAAGAAATGACATTTAAAAGTACATAGAGGGATTACTATTGCAATTGCTATGCCAGAGACTTAAAAGTTAGACAAAACAGAAAACCCAAAATTGTCTGTGCAGCCTCAATTCAACCCCTGGAAGCAGATGTGATCTTTCATTATAAGTTCACAAAGAGTTTTTGTCTTGTCATGACTTCTGCTGGATCCCCTGTGTCACCCATCTGTGTGGCCTCACAAGTGCTCAGATCGAGAGATAAACAAACACCTTATGTGGTGTGGCTTAGGAAGTATTCACAAGGAAACGAGTTAAGGTGGCTTGTGTACAATATTTCTTTAAGGTAAATGTTGTCAATTTTAACAACAGTAACAAATTATCCACTGGTATGTCTGTTCTGCTATTAAAAGTAAGACAAGTACAAACACTCATCCTCATACCTTAATTAAAAAACCCTGTGTTACGCTTTTTCTCAAAATGGATGACATTCACTTGATTACTGTAAGCATAACCACTCTCAGCTTTAACCACAACAAATTATCCATCACTCCCATATCTTGTGCTGTTAATAGCAATGTAAGTACAATCTTCAAAAGCATCCAGTAATGGCAGACTAAGGGCTGTTTCATTGCTTACCCAAAAATAGCAGAAAACTACCTTTTATATCATTCCAAGGGCACTGCACTTTCTAAATATGTGTCTTACTTGATCTGCCCCTTGTCAGACAAAAGCCATATATCTTAGAGGTTCTAATATGCCCTGTGCTTCAGGCAGACTTGGTTTTCCAAAGAGTTAGTGGGAGCTCATTATCTTGAGTTTTATTAGTCAGCTCTGCAGTGTAAAACTGCCTATAATGTACCTCGATATTATTGTTTTGTATTCAAAGAAAATACGAAAACAGGAAATGTAACTGAGGGATGCAGTGTTGAGCTTGCACCTGGGAGGTCTAACAAGTGATGGATTTCCTAATGGAACAAAAGCAACAGAGATTAAATAAAGACCCAGGTTTTTGCCCTGCAAAGTAGCTATAGAGAGAGAACGTTTCTAATGTTAGCTGTTCAAACAATCAGGCATCAAAGCAGCACAGGGACTACCACTCTGAGGAAGACCAAAGAATAATATCAAATTTTGCTCTTCTACCGACGGCATACACAAGACATTGAGGATGAAGATACAAAACCCAAATGATATACTCTCTAATTGTGCATTATATAGAGATTGAGGGTAAGTTTCTCCTGACATCAATCACTCCACCTGTGCTGTGAAATGTGACAACACTCTCTGTAATTTTAATTTTTATTACTGTAACAGTAGTTTCCATTCTCATTTATATTTACTGTTTTGTATTAACCCATACAATCTATTGGTAACAAGATTAAAAGGCATTGAAATAAACAAATAGATCATTAGAGACACATTACACTTGCAACTAATGCGATTTTTAGGAGTCAGAATTGATGATCATCAGATGGTGGCAGACAAAAAAAAAAAACAACCCAGCCAACAAAACCCCCCAAAACCCATGGCTGCATTTGCAATTACAATGAATCAGAATTTATTCAAATTCAGCAGTATGTTCACTGCCTCAGTTTCCACTGCAAGTAGGTGGATTGGCCTCTCCAACACAAGTGGCATGCTAGTCGTTCCAGGATCACATGGTAATGCTGTATTCCCCTTGAAGCTGAAGGGGAATTCCCTCTTGAGAGTCGTTGCTGTAGGCCCAGGTAATCAAGCAGCAGCAGCTCCATTCCTTCCCTGTTGTTCTGTCCCCAAGGCTCTTTCATTTGCTTTACTGGCTCCAGTCAGCCAGCTCTTGCAGCTTGGCTCAAGCTCCAACCCCCTAGCTAGAGACGCTTTTGCAAGTTCTCCCATAACCTCCCACGTCTATGCTGCTTCCACACTTCTTTTTCTTTTAGGCTCCATCTATGGAGATATTCTTCTAAAGCTTTTACCAAATACTTTTGGTGATAAAGGTAACCTTCCTAATTCTGCTCCCCGTTAAGAGCATTTTCTTTTCAACCCATTAGGTATACTCAGGGTGTTCTTTCCATGACTTTCTCAGTCTTAGACTCTGCAATCTGCTTTTACTGCTACCTTAGATTTCACTTGCTGAGTGGCTGTCTTAGGCTACTGGACATCTTTTATCAGCATTCCTTCTCAAAAAAAATCTCGGTTATCTATGGACTGGGTAATGCATCACAGAATCACAGGTTGGTAGGGGTTGGAAGGGACCTCTGGAGGTCATCTAGTCCAACCTCCCACCCCCTCCCGCTAAGACAGGATGACCTACAGCAAGTTACACAGGATGGCATCCAGGTGGGTTTTGAATATCTCCAGAGAAGGAGACTCCACAACCTCTCTGGGCAGCCTGTTTCAGTGCTCCGTCACCCTCAGACTAGAGAAGTTCTTCCTCATGTTCAGATGGAACTTCCTGTGTTCCAGTATGTGCCCACTGCCCCTTGTCCTGTTACTGGGCACCACTGAGAAGAGTCTGACCCCATCCTCTAGATATCCACCCTTTAGATATTTATAAGTGTTGATGAGAACCCCTCTCAGTCTTCTCTTCTCCAGGCTATATAGACCCAGCTCTCTCAGCCTTTTCTCATACCAAAGATGCTCCAGCCCCCTCATCGTCCTCGTAGCCCTCTGCTGGACTCTTTCCAGTAGTTCCCTGTTTTTGTTGAACTGTGGAGCCCAAAACAGGACACAGCACTCCAGATGTGGCCTCAGCAGGGCAGAGCAGAGGGGGAGGATAACCTCCCTCAACCTGCTGGCCACACTTTTCTGGATGCCCCCCAGGATACCACTGGCTGCCTTGGCCATGAGGGCACACTACTGCCTCACAGGGAGCTTGTTGTCCACCAGGACTCCCAGGTCCTTCTCTGCAGAGCTACTACCCAGCACATCAACCCCTAACCTGTACTGGTGCCTGGGGTTGTTCCTTCCTAGGTGCAGGACCCTACACTTGCCCTTGTTGAATTTCATTTGGTTCCCCTTTGCCCAAATCTCCAGCCTGTCCAGATCTCACTGAATGGCAGCGCAGCCTTCTGGTGTCTTGGCCACTCCTCCCAGTTTAGTACCATCAGTAGACTTGCTGAGGGTACACTGTCCCCTCATCCAGGTCATTGATGACTGTGCTGAATAAAATAATGAAACCACCAAAACACACTTGTTTAGGAAAAGAGAACAGTAAGGCAATTCTGGAGCAAGAGTTAGCAAGCCCAATCACACAAGACAGATGAAATAATCTAAAAAGTTTAGTGACCACATTCCCATTTCTAACTTACTATGTTTTTCCCAAACATGCAGCAGTTTCAATATATGAAAGCAAATAACATCACTGGGAAGTCAAGAATCATAAACCTTCCAGTCTATTATATGCTAGGCCCTTGAAGAAAATGTACAGAGAAATAAAATACTTACTTAGTAATGTTTTATTGGTTATTGTGTATATTCTTTAGATTTCTATATGTTTATCTTTACTAGATCCAGACACCCAATCACAAAGAAATTAAAGCTTCTTTCCTGACAGTCTTTAGACGGATGAGGGGTGACAGTTTGTGCAAATTACAAACTTCGGAAATGCTGTACTTTGGGCATGTCACATCAAGCTTATAACATACAGCATGGAATAAACCAGAAAAGTGACATAGGTTTATAGAAATCTGCATACCCCAAAAGATGATGAACTGAAGCTCATGTGATGTGTCAGTGTTACATGTAAGTCACCAGTGAATCCATCTTCTCTATTACTAAATATACCAAAGCAATACCACCTGCAGCTGGGATCTACTTGTGCCTTAAATAAACTCCTGACTGTCCAGGAATTCTGCAGTTGTCTGATCTTTGACTTCTTATAAATTACATCATCTGAAAGCACAGTGCACAGAACTAATAAAACTGACCAAGGAAAAGGAATTCTAACAACAGAAAACATCAATGCATGTAGCAGCATCAAGACTTCGTTGATGTTAAGACCACTTCTCAGGTGGTCCTCATCTCACTTGGATTCCTGAATCACACAAGGAGTACCTGGTAAAGGACCAGTGCCTTCAGAGGGGTGAAAACTCTTCCTGGCTTGAGCAAGAACCTCCACGGTCAAGACACGATAATCCAGAAAAACAAGTTGCTTAGAACTGACTGATCCTCTGTTCTAGCCAATGACCAGATTAGTAGTATGAAGAAAAGATCATAGTTAAAAGCTCTTCAACACAGTGAAGAGTAACAAAGAAGAACAGAATTACTTACAATGAATTCCTTTTCTTTCTATTTTAACAAAATTTCTCATTTAAAGTTACCAGACATCAGCTCTCTCTGTGTATTCATCCTTCTTACAAAAGACGGTTGCTGCCTGAAGTGCTGAAGATGCCAACAAGGAATTTAAAATCATCTTGTTCAAATTAATTCAAATTGCCAGCCACTGTGGTTTTTACCACCAGTGCACATTGCCAGGCAACTCCTGGACTTTCAAAAACACGAGCTTGCTTACAAATGTATAAACAACACAGAAGTAAGTGGTACAGTGAGTTGTGATGCTTCCAGGTTTCATGCATCTATTCTTTCTTCTTTTGGTGCTGTGCCACAACTCTGACTTGCAGCTGGACTAAGTGGATGGCTGCATTGAGTTGCATTTCAAATATTCCACCATGAGAATTCCACCATACTTTTTCCCCAGCAGCATATAAAGCAGGTCAAGGATGTCTTTTCACACACACGTGCACGCACGCAGACATTGCTGACTCAGGAGTAGCTTTAACTGAAGTGATAACTAGGGGGGAAATGGCAGTTAGTTTACATCAGGGGGAAAGGAACTAAACATCAAAAAGTTGGAAGCACGTGCAGTTTCAGCCCATTGTTTCAGACACTCTCACAAAAGGTAATTAGGTGGAAAAACAGCAGGTGTAAAAACAAAATCTGCCCTTAATGGCTTTGTTGGAAACTTAAGCTTTTGTTTGAGGTAGCTTTAGTATAGCTCTCATGCTGGTTCATGGTTAGGATATTTTCCCCTAAGGTAATGTGTCAGGTATTGATAATTTTAAGTTCTATATAATTAAAGCAGTAAATAGAATACTGACATGTCTGTGACCTGAAACACCATTTAATAGATAAGTATATGTGGGGCTGTGCTACAAAAACATGCACAGAATAAAATAGAGGTCAGCCAAGGTCCTCTGCCCTCAGTGAAATTACCCGTGTACTCTAAATCATGCATCAGCATTAAAATTGCAGGGAGAAAGCACCCCTCCTCCCTCCAGTACTGAGACAGATGGAATAGACCTCCAGCTGGAGACTTTTCAATGTTTTTGTGGATGGAACTGATATCACCAGAAATTAAAAGCCGTATCTACTCATTTTTTGCTCTTGTGATAAGTATGCTAATTGGATAAAACAAGCACAGACACTTGCAAATACATTGCTACAAGATTTACTGTTTAATATCCACTCTAGCAATGAAAATGATTCTGTTTGTGTTAGAAAAGAGAAGCCAAGGAGAAAGGTCATTACATTGTGTCTGCAGCTTTCGTTCCTAATATGCGATTCTCATTTCTCAGTAAAGGGAAAATCAATACTCCCTTTAAGTTGCCTTGGATTCAAAAAAGATAGAGCTTTTACCCACTGCACAGCAGTGATTTAGAATGATCATGAGATATATTATGCAATGCTGTTAATGCTGTTTTTTACAAAGCTCTGAGGTTCATTTCAATGTTTTTTAATTGTGCCATTGAGTCTTGTCCAGACTAGCAAAAAAAGAACATTTCAAGTGCTATGATTGTTGAGTAGAAATTTAACTCTTTCCTTTATGAGCTGCCTCTTAACACCTTACCGTTCTCAGCTCTGATTTAGCTGAGGTTTTGCTTGCAAAGCTGGAAGATTAAAGGCAGGCATGGCACACAGGATTTCTGACAATAACAAAAGGAATACTGATCAGGTTTATATATTTACTAGGGTTTACATATCAAGAAGCTATGTCTGTAACAGATACACAGAGATAATTTACTCCCTTTTATCTTTTTTAATTATAATATCAGATTCTCAACCAGCTAGGTTACAAGGACTGAGAAAAACAGCTAGGTCATTACTGAAAATGATAAGGAAATAAAAACAAGTTTTAGGTTTATTATATCACATAATGAAATCCTACTTATATTCTGGAAAAACCCTGCAAACGAGTGACACACCTGGAGATGTGTACTGTGGGGTACACAGTCTTACTGCCAGATGTGAAGGAGCAATTGGGCTCACTGTAAGTAAAAGGCTGGAGTCAGCATCTGGAGGTGTAATCATTCTCTGAACTAAGACATGGCACGCTCCAGCATTAGTCATTAACAAAGAGTTAACAAAGAGAAGTGAAAGGATGTTTCTCATAAGAAGAAACATCTTGCAAAAAATATCCTTAGGTTTAAAGAGATCAGTATCATTCCTGACAGCACAAACTCAAATGTTCAGCACTAAAACCGCAAGCCCCATCTCTTTGACACAAGGTTTCCATCTAAACAAACACATTTAAACATGTATGCAAATCCATATTTAAGCATGTGTTTGAGAAGGAGAAACTAACTCTGTTCTGGTGAGAAGGTTCTTCCTGCAGTTGCTGGGTCATGCCGTACTACAGGCTGAACAAGGCCCTACACGAAAGCTATTATCTGCCACTTATGAGGGATGTCAGATCTGGATCCAAATTCTGATCCTAACTCATCAGCCCATAAGAATAGGATTTCCTTAATTTCAGCCTCGAATTCCAAGTTAAGCATTACCTTTTCCCGTACTTCCTGTATTCTTTTCTCTCTTCTTTTTTTTTTAATATAGAACACAGAATTTTAATCTGATACATGTAAAAAAAAATAATAAAAAATTTGCCATTGCCACCTGCTCCTTTCCCCTCACCATCACTCACTAAAGACACCATCTGGGAATGACTAGCAACCAAAGCAGGGAGTGAGCAGTCCATATGTTAAAATTTAAAATCCGACAGCCCTATTCTGGCCTTTCTATCACCCACTATTTTTCTATTTTATGATTTTGGTACTATAACTAACCTTTGCAACATTTGTAAGGACTACACAATTCTTTTTCCATTCTGGATTTTTTTTTTTTTTTTGAGGGGGGGCAAATCTTTCATTTATGCTGAAATCCAACAACTTTTGTCCACTTTCAGATGACTTCCTAAAAATTAATGTGAAAAGAGATGAGATTTTTAAATATCAAAAGCTGTGGCAATTACTGTACAACTAACGTATTAAATTATTAGACTAGACAGACAGATTAGAAAGAAAGTAGCTCTATCTTTTTTTGCATTAGCTTGTGAATGTGACAAAGCTCTGGATACTGCTAATAACTCTTCACAAAGCCAGCAAGAAACCTAAATAATTTTTTTCCTCTCCTTATTTCAATCCAAAAATCCCATCTGATGGGTTTGCCTTATCATTTCACATACATCCAAAGTGTGGTGAGACTCTTAACCAAAACCAAAGGAAAATTAAATAAATCAAATCCAAAATGTGTTCATGTTACTCTAAAAATAGAGAGGAGAAACCCAAAGGAAGATATTGTACCTGAAATAATGCTTGTTGCTTGCTTAGTATCCCTGGACCCAATTTTCAACAGAGTAAAACCTCCTGTAATAGTGACACTTGTAGATATGTACCTCTGTAAAGTTTTTTGGTGTGTATTCATGTGGGGGACATTATAATCTAGACTTAAGTGGATGGAGTAAAAATAACTTGGGAAAAGGCCAGACACACAAACTTTTATATGCACAAAACAAAGCCAGACTGAAACATTCTGCTGAATATCAGCAGATTTTGTACATTTATCTTTTGAAGGGATACATTTGTTTAAAAAGCACAAAAAGATTCTGTAAGACCATTTAGGGACATCTGAAAGAGGTTTAGACATTGCAAGACTTTACTCTTACGTACTGAATAAAACCAGTACCTGATAAGATTCTTTGAAACTGAAACTATATTAAGCATTGACTTTAAAATAATACCTGCAGCTACATACGATAAAAGCTTCTGAATGCTTTTGTACTCCTCTCGTAACCCTCTCAAGGTTATTCAGTGCCAAACCAAATATTATTAATGCAACACAGGAAGCGTTCCGACTAGCCAAACAGCACAGTGGGTATCTCGAGGATGTGCAGAAAATCAAGAAAATAGGAGGAGGGAAAGATGAGGCTCATCAGAACACCTGTTGGATAAACACAATTCACACTTTTAAAAGATGGTATGCACTTCTTGGGGGTTATCATTTGAATGCTCACTTTGGCAGTAGTTTTCTTCATTTTAAACTTCTGTGCAAACTTCATGCATTGATAAAATATTAGATCCAAATAGCCATTACTGTGAGTCAAGATTTAAGCAGGTAAGGATCACATTCTGCCACCTTTAAAACTCTGGGTGAAGGTAAAAAATCAGCAACCTTTGCCACAGAGAAAAGGTTTACTTTGAGTTGGCTCTACTGGAAGGGCAGCAGTTAGAGAGAATCATAGAATCATTAAGGTTGGAAGAGACCTCAAGGATCATCTAGAGAGGCAGGGATTAGTTAGAGACAGAGAGTTATTTCTGAGAGTTATTTCTCTTAGCCACAGAGTTCTAAGATTTACAGCTGAAGAACTAGATATGTTATCGTAGTGAGAACCTATCCTGTAAAAAATGTGTATTTTATACCTGCTCTCCCTCCTCCCCTCATATTTTGGAACCCTACTGGTGTGGCTGCCAGCTGTGACCAGACTGTCAATTATTTGGCTCCCTCACTGAATGGCTGGATCACATCCAAGGTTTCTTATTTACAAGGCTAAAACAAAATCCAGCTGCCTTGTGTTTGTATACAGGTGCTCAATTAGGAGAGATCCTATAGGGAAACAATCTTTTATTTGAACTATAAAGGACATTGATACTTTTTAATCTGAAAAGTCAGCAAAAAATAAGGGGCTGCCTCATGTTAGGAGGAAAAGCGGTAGTAAAGTCAGGACTTTCTCTGATTCAGTGCACTTTCCTCAAAAAGTGCTTATTAAGCCTTGGGAAACACAAGGAAAGGCAATGTCTACTCTGTTTCAAGCCTTTTTCAGCCAGTACTGAATTCCAGAAGCTCTGTCCCTGTTGCAGTTTTGCTTTCTGATAGCTTTTCTGCATTCCCATAGACACCTCCAAACCCTTGCAAAATAAACCTCTCCCAGCTGCTTCTGCCTCTGCTCTGAGCGGGAACGTGCCTCTGCCTGGGAACGAAATCCCGGGACTTTCTGTGACATCTCCCTTCAGAAGAGAGAGGAGAGTTGAGCTGCCTCTCCCAGTCACGGGAACCAACCCAGTGACCTTGAATCTGGAAGTTACTCTCCAAGGTGTTTTAAGGAGTTTGATTGAAATAGCAAATAGGCAGTAAGCAGGAATTCTGAGCCCTTTCCCGGGCACAGTCATTATAACTACTGCAACTACTAGTCCAAGAATTGCTTCTGGAAGAGTTTTCCACAGTTTTGTCTAAGTCAAAGCACTGAGCACAGTTTTCCTTTAACAAATTCTAAAATTTTGTTTAGGATGTAATTTTCATTTAGAGATGTGTTTTCTATCTTTTCTTTTTTGTTATGAGATCAGGAAAAATGTGTAAATTAACATCATGTATCATCTTTTGAGCTACCTTTTTTTTTAATTTTATATCATGTCATTGTGATATAGCAACATATTCTGACTTTGTTATATTTTGTTTTATTGTACAATGAAGTAGCAAAAGTTTGGATATTCTTCTGTTGTCTGACTGGTGCTTTGTGTCATTAAAGCTGCTACTGTTACCAGCATGAAACAGTTAAACATTTATTTTACTTTTGTGTTCAGAGTTCCTTTTGTGCCTTATCACATCAAAATATTTGACAGCCATACTTTGAAATAAGCATTGCCTACTATCATAAAAAATTCTTAGCTATTTCTCTGAATGTTTTTTCATAGAAAGATAATACAAGGTTAACAAGAAGATATCAACAACAGAGGAAAATGTATTTTTTACAATAAAATAAAAGTCAAAGAACAATCTAATACAATCATATGAGTGCTATCGTGTTATCACGGAGGTATATAGCAATTTAAAAACAAAAAAAACATGAAAGCAAAAGAGAGTTCCAAAGAAAATGTTAATAGCTTTTAGTATTAAATTGATTGCAGAGTTTATATACTGTTTGATAATTTGAAGAAATTATCATTAGAATTCATAAATTTTAAAATGGTAAACGAATCTGGGTATTTTTAGTCTATTTAGTGTCAGCAGCTACAGGCCATGAGCTGGCACTGTTCTCATGTGATGGGCAGTCACCTCACAAACCAAACACTGCTCTGGGCCACTAACCGCTACATGGTAAAGACACCCTCAGCAGTAACTTTCAAGGCTCTACACTGGGTACATAAAACTTTAAATTACTGATAAGGCTGTTGATAAAATCAGGAATATTTTCCTCTACCTTTTTCTTTCTTGTTAGAGTTGAAGATCTGAAAACTCAACGGGTAGGACGGATCCGTGCTGGGAGATGCGGTGCTCCTCTAACCTCTATGGCCCAAGTAAAAGGGTTCATCATCCAATTTCTGAGTGTGCGCAAGACTTTCTACTGCCTTCCGGTATCTGCTTAGTACTTAGCAGTGTTCAGGTACAGCAGATTCTCAGCTTAAGGATCCTGCCAACAGTCTCCCTCCTCATAAAAATCTCCCTTGAATTCTCACAGAAGATGCTCTTAATGGTACTTAGCTTTTTCTGTAGAAACACAGTCCCAAAAGCAAAATTTTATAGAAAATGTGTATTATGTCTCCAACATCACAGATAAAGGTGTTAAAGGTGTTATATTGGTACCATAAGGAATGACTTGATTACGGGAAAGGTGCTACCTCCAGTATAAAAAGGGATTCTTAGGCATTCGTGATGCAGCTATTTCAAACTGGTTCAGACTGAAGCTGAGCTTAAAAATTAATGGCTTAGGCAAGCATTGCGGATTCCTTACTACAACACTTCAGTGATGCTTAGGCTGATACATGTGCTAGTTCTTTGCACATGGATAAATTAGCCCATCAGCATCTCTTTTTTCAGTGAAAATCAGTACAAATCACCCTTTGTCTATGCAACAGGTGCAGAGCTTGAAAGGTGGTTGCTAACAATATTAGGAAATCAGGAGGAAGTATTGCCTGAAACAACTTGCTGTGACCCAAAAAGTGCTGGTCACAGTTTTGGCTTTGTCATTAGGGGTATAGCCATCCGGCAATACAGAGGGGTAACGTGAACGACATTACAACTGAAATGAAAAAACAGTAAGGGGCGTATTACCTCACTGCCTTGAGTTTGATCCTTGGATATGTATAAATATCCAGATATATGCACCTTCATCCTTCCCAGAAGAATGTTCCTGCTGGCTTAGTGCAGCATGGGAACGGCAGAGTAAGGCGTAGGGTGAGTCCTCCCGGTAACTCTGCATAAGTATGCTGATTACCTGTAAGTGCCAGTGAAGAGAGACACCTGGCTAATTTTTACAGCTAAGTATATATTTTATATTCCAGTTACCATGTATTGCCCTCCTGAAACATGCAGAGCCTGGCTTTGTGCACTCAGGAAAGGCAGAATGTGGCCAAAGCAGACCTGAAACACTGAGGGGCAGGTAACCGTAACTCCTTGGTGCTGCAACCCACCATCCCTTGCCCTTCCAAACTCCCTGAAGCTCATTCAGCACCATGTGTTTGTTGGAGGATGGACATGGGATCTATATACAGCTGTCATAACTCCTGGAAAGAAGATTTTCTGACATTCACTCTTCACTAGGCTGCTTCAGACTTCACTGGAATTCTGGGGAGCTTTTCCAGCACCTTCAGAGGCCAGTACTTTGCTCTCTGTAAAATGACTGCATGGAATTCAGTTAGATGTGAGGGCTGATACAAGATAGAATAAAAGTTGCTGCTGAAGGCAGATTTTTATTCACGGAGGAAGAGCTGGCATGACAACGCTGATATCTTGAAGTTTTTAATATTCCAGAATGCTTTCCAGCAATTTAACATCCTTGTTGTTGCAAAGCTATGGTTGCAAATTATATAGAAACAAATGAATATTCTTTTTTTCCATATAGTTAAATTCACGAGTTTTTGTTGCTTGATGCTGAGAATAGTTTGGGTTCTTTTGTGTACTCATTAACATTTGTCCACAAAATCAGTGTAACTGATTAGTCTAGAATGTAATATCAATCCTTCATCGTGACTCAGGAAAAAGATGTGCTTGAAGATTAAAGCCTTTTTTTGTATTCACTTGTTTCCTCATCAGTGAAAACCCGTACTGCCAGGCAGTTTGTTTATCTCACTACTGAATGATCTAATTTAAGATATAATTGAACAATCATTTTGGCTATATCCTAGTCACCAAATCTTAACACCAGACAATATACTGTATACTCAAAGAATTTTTTATTAAATATAATCTTACACTCTAGAGATTCAAAATATTAATAATATTTCTGAAATTCAGTACAGTTAAGATGATAATTCTGGAGTTTATGAAAGAGTAACTTTCTTGTTTTGTAGATGCAGCAATAAAATTTAGCTATTATTATTATTATTATTATTATTATTATTATTATTATTATTATTATTATTATTATTATTATTATTATTATTATTATTATTACTATTTTAGTGTTCCAAGCAAACTATTCAGAAGCAAAGCTACAGTCTTCACCAAGGTAAAGTTTCCATTGGTTGTGAGGGTAGTTAGACTATGCATAAGGACTAGACATAAAGGACTAGCACTTCAGCTATGCCATGACAACAATGAAATGCATAGGCTGATCCTGCTCTTGCTGAAGATGACAGGAGTCACGCTGGCTCACCAAGTGCAGTGTTGCCAGCATAAGACAAATTAAACAGAAAGCAATTTACTACAAAGCACCACTTAAAAAAGGATGTGGGTAGGTGATATGTTTTTCCACTCCAGCTTGGCTTTCCACTTGATCCCAAGTATTGCAGGCCAAACACAACAGCTGTATGGAGGGGATGGAGGCTCATGCCCTGTCTTTCTGTCCAGTATGTGTTCTGGCTTATCAAAGAACTCCATGTGGAAGTTTATTTTTCACACTAGAAATAATTGACCTCTCCTCCACACTTGAGTTTTAGAGATCTTGTAAGGCAGCACATAGGGGTTTCTCATTTTCTCACTCTGTATCATCAAAAGGAGTAACAAATGATTCCCCTTTTCTTTCTTGGCACTGGCAACAAGAAAAACTGGTAAATACTGTACACCTGGAAGTGGCAGGTGCTTAAATACAATTGATTTCAACAGTAGATGATAATTTAGACCAGCCAAAAAGCAAGGAGAAAATAAGAACTCTGGCACCATACTGAACTGACATGGGAAAAAATACGCAAATATTTCTGTTCATTCCCTGCTGGGACTGCCTGACTAAATAAGGATTTATTAATCCTTAAAAACCCTGAAAAAGATCTCAGAGGGGAAAAAATACAATAATTTCTAGCAATAGCCAACAGTTAACACTAGACTATTTCATGTCTAACTCTAGCCTCAAACCTTTTGCTGCACCAGACAGGGATAAAGGAGGACTAAGCAATATGAGGACCTCCTGGCTGAGTCAGGGATTACTGGATTTTGGATGCTGTCATGGGATCTCTGCTATCCTTAGAGGGGTTGTCACATGCATTACCTCTATGCCAGGCCAAGTTAGCTGTCATGCATCAGACAACCTGTTCCATCCAGCAAACTACTGCATTTCATAGTAAAAGTTCTTCCAGACACTGTCTCACATTTTTCCCTCTCAATTTCATGCCGCATTCCTGGTATTATGTTGTTCCTTTATCTAACATTTGTAGATAGGTACGGATACAGCTGTATTACTGTAAGTAATCTCCCCTTTAGCCACCACACAAAACCTGATACATTTCTCCCTGGATCTGATTACATTATCTTTCTCCCTCCAATTTGATGCATATCTTAATAGCTTTATATGCTTCTCCAAGTGAGTGACTACTGGAGCTGTACATTGTTAGGTGGTCTATTGACCGGCCTGGTTTGTGACATGAAGGATTTACATGTGGCTCTTGAGTATCTGCATCAGTATTTCCTCCACCTTTTCACCTTGCGAGCAGGGGCCAGCAGTTTTGGTTCTTGCATGCTTACATCCCATTCACATGCCACTTCCCCACATACCTGTTAGAACCTTTTCAGGTTTCTCGCTTTCACAACATAATTATCACGTTCCCAATGTCTTCTAATTCAGTATGAGAATTTCCCTTAAGTGGTTTTCTTCATTTTGCAATTCTGACCAAATAAAGTCATGTTGACATGGGACTTGAAGCACCTTGCAGGGAGCTGTACTTCATCACTTGTCACTGCATTTTTTTGTTATAGTGCTTCACCCAGGATATTAATTCACATGACTACTACATACAAACCGAACTAAAAATCTCCAAGTGATACCCTGGCTCCTACATCACAAAACTTACCTGGAAATTTACCCTTGATCAATAAAATGACATGGGGCAGAATATTAATCTACTACTCTCCCTTCATCTGCTAATTATGGGTCAGCATTTAAGACTCTGACTCACATAGGTAACTGCTACCAGGAATAGACTTTGGTGGTTCCTTTAGTGCAAGTCAGCCCTCACAAACATAGCAGAATTTGACCCTTTGTAATTCTATTAGAAAAAGGCAATCTGTTTTGTGAGGCAAGATCTGTTCTTTATAAACCCATGCTGTTTATCACTCTTGGCACTACTGCCCTGGATTTAGTTATTTTTCTCTCAATATTTGTTCCATTATTTTAACGAGTAACACAATTATAGTTCTAGGCTTTGATCCTGAAATGAGCTCAGCAGGAGCTTTACAAGTGACAAAATTCAGTTAATTTCATGCCCTTTTTCACTTAGGGCCCTGTCCAACTAATATGAAAGTCACTGGATATTTTAGTCACTGACTTAAATGAAACTTAGGCAACATATTAAGGAACTGCTTTCAATGATACCTCAACCAGCCACAGCACTCTTTAGAGTGTTACCTTAGAGTGTTTGACCCTGGGTCATATGAAAGGCTCAGTGTATTTCCCTTGGGTTTTCTTCCCCTTAGCTCTTTTAGTCAGTATTTTCTTTCTTAGACTTCTCTGTTGGGTCTCTCTGCGGCTTCCTGAAAGGCCACCTCTCCCTCTGCCTTTCTCCCTCCAGTATAGCTTTTGTTCTGTGTCATCCCCAGGTATATGGCCCCCTGTTTACAAAGCTGCTTTCTCCGTATATTCCTGTTCCCAGCAGTCCTGAGCAGCAGGAGCCACGGTTTTATGAAGGACCAAACAGTGGGTGGGGTGGTGTTATTGGAACCTCTTTGGCTTAGGGTATCGGGCTGAAGTTCCTCATAGAACACTTGAAACAGGCTCCTACACACTTTTCCACTCTTCCCATCCCAGTAGAAACCAGAAGTGAGAGAGATGGGAAAAGGAGGAAAGAAAATGGGAGGGAAAGGTTTTAGGCATTATGAAGTTTGCATTGGGCTTAAGGAATGGGTAAAGGGTCAGATTTGTTCTTGTTTTGTCTGATATGACTTATATATCACTGTTGACAACCACAGAGGCCAACTCCGCATTATGGATTAACAGCTTGGCAGTGAAGGACAGAGTCATTTATTTACTTTTCATTACAGAGTTCATGGGTTTTGGGCTCTCATATAGGACATGCTGGGAGATTTCTCTGTATTTTCCTGACGTTTATTCCTAAGCAGACCTTGGAGGGGGGGGCAGGCTTTGATTTGTGAACATTTGATATTCCATTGTGTATTACATACTGTATTTTCTTGATACTTTGAACATCCGACTTAAAGCAGAGAGACAAAATGATAAAAAATGTAGAAAATATTTTACGAAATTAAAATTAGAATTAAACAATAAAAGAACATATATATTTTGTCTTCTGGGTGTAAGGGCTTTGTGGAAAAAAAACCAACCAAAACTAACATCCCAAACTAGTCAACTATAACCTTACACATCAAGTCTTTAACTCAGAGCAATTGCTGATGGCTGAATCACGTAAAACTATAAAACAGTTGATAAAGGTGTATGCTCATGAACCACTGCTTTAGCAACGTTCACTAGAAAGTGGATTTTTAAAAACTGAAACTTGCTTTTTCATGTGATATTTTGATCTTTTGATTTCCCAGAACTGCTCAATCATGAATTTCCTGCCTTTACCATCAAATGTCACAGGAACCTGGGAGGCATTGGGTATTCCATATTCACTTAGACAATGTCAGAGATGGTAGCAGCATTTGAGGCTGATGTCAAGACAACAGATTCCATCATAAGACTGTCTTGTTTTGTGCATTTAAGCAAAGATGAGAACTTCTATATTTTTTACTTTCATATTCCCAAGTTTGGTTTTATGTATTTCCTTCCACTTTAGCAGAGATCTGAGTTTCGGTTTGGGGAAAGATGTATTTTTCTTTTTTTAATAATGTTAGAAAATATGTTTGGTTATGAACATTTGCAAATGACACCTTGGATTTCTAGGAGACGTCTTGGCAGAGGAAAGGACTATAAATCTTCACACTCACATTTCTGCAATCCAAGAAGAAACTGTAAGACCACCAAAGCCTGGCAAATGAAAGTGAAATAAAAAGGACTGTTCCCTTTTTTCCTGCAACTGCCATTACTCAGAAGGTTAAATAAGAAATCTGACAGATGGAAATATTTAGACTGGAGCCCAGAGAGAAGATGCAATATTATCAAAATGGATTCTACTCTACTTTTTGGTCTCCAATGCCTCTATTAAAAAAGGAGGCAGAGTTCTTCTAATGGAAAACAGTATATTTGCATTTATATGGGAGAGTGGAAACCAAAGTTTAAAACCACAAATTACTTTATATGCAACATTTTAGCACTGGGATTTGAAGTGTCCAGATTTGAAGAAGTATCAGATATTTTGAACTGAACTTATTATCCACGGGAAAAGAGAAGTTAAAATATATACAGATTTGCTCTACTCTCTGGAAGATCTCAAAAGAAAAAATGACACTGTGGAGTATATGATCACCAGATTTGGATCAAATAACAAAAAAGATACAAAATAGTAGGAAATATTTTTCCCTTGAATTATTAGTTGCTAGATTTCTTGCTCAGAATGACTTAAAAATATAATTTAATTAATGATGATTTATTTGTAACTAGAAAAAAAAAGATCATTTTGGAAATTAATCTTATAACCCTGAATCATAGCTTTACCGTTAGTTAATATCTTAATAGTTGACAATGTAATAGGAGATTAACCGATATAAGAATTTTTCTTTTTACAATGAGGACAGCCAGTCACTGGACCAGCCTCCCAAAGGACGTGGTAGAATTCCCATCGCTGGAGGTTTTCAAGATGCAACTGGAGAAGGTGCTAGATAATCCCATCTAGGCTCCCTTTGCCATGAAGGTTTGGACCAGAGGATCTTTCAAGGTCCCTTCCAACCTGATCAGTTCTATGGTTTTATGATGAGCTACACTGCTGCAATGTGGACATTTGAGAGTGACGCAAACACCATGCCTATTCTTTTTCAAGGTGAAGAATGAAAAAGCGTGTAGCATTTCAAAGTGGTAAATGTTAAGGAACATAAGAGAGAGGACTGAACTGTATTTTTTAGTTCTTTACCATTGCTTTTCAAGTAGCTTACCTGAAAACATTTTAAAGAAAAATATCTAGTATGGGATGTTTCTGAAGGTCCTGTCCTCACTCATATCTGGCATTAGAAAGCATCAGTCATGCTGAATGCTTCATCTGCCAGAATAGTATCTCTGGCACTTGCCATTCCTAGGCTGTCATAGACATTTCCTCTGTAGCAGAATTCATCTGCAACAGGGCCAGTATCTAAGAGGTTTATTAATAAAAGATTATACTGCCACCATATTCTATTTGTGTTCATATAAATAATTTAGGCATAAAGAAATTCCCTGGTCCTTTCTACAGACTTGGAAAAAAATATAGTGCAATGTGAAAGAGGATCATGGCAAATCAATCTGTTCTTACATTCTTTTAATACAGACACAGGATGAGTTACAGAAATAAAGTGAAAAAGATTGCCAGAACAATCAAATATGGGGTACAAAGTGAAAAGAAATATAAAAGATGATATAGACAAGAGGAAGCGCTTGCATGGATGCTAATGCTGGTCAGAAGATAACTGTGTTTTACGAAACATTTAAAAATATTCTTGCTCTTTTTCATATTATGTATTGAAATAAAATAAAATTAAAACACTTTCATGGAAAGAATGCCCCCAAAACATGGAAAGAACTCAACTCAGCAGCTTGGCTGACCAGGGCACTCACCTGAGGCTGGAAAGCTTCTCCACACTGATAACACAGAGGAGGGCCTTAGATGGGTCTGTGCCCTATCCCAGGGGTGGTTTGATCAGTCAGTTGTTCTTCTGCAGCTGTCTCTTCTTGGTTCTGAATTTGAGAAGTTTCCTTATGAATGAAACTCATCAAATCTATTTTGCAAAATGGTCCAGAACCAAATCCCACTGCTATAATTTTAAGAACTGTAAATGAGCTACTCTGATTTGCAACAGCTAAGGAACAGAGTCACAGAGAGAAACTTCATAGGCTACAGATGACAGGCGGCTATTTCCTCTTTTTGCTTATCATCTTCCTGTCACTTTAGAGATCACCTAAATTAAACCTTCAAGCAACCTCATTTCCCATTTCTTAACTCTTCTTTCTCTCGTTGTTCCTCAGCATAAAGAAGCATTCTGCCAAACTGCAGGATTGGTCTGCACCTGTAGCTTTTAAAATAGGTTTCTGAAGGTCTAAGTCTCTAACATATTCTTTCCTGTCCCCATAAATAAACACCATTTGTATCAATGGTCTCAGCTCACACACCTCCCACACCTCCAAGTAATGGCAATAGTATGTCATGGTTACCCTGGCATGGTCACATCTGATGAAGGTACAAATTCAATTCACCACGAAAGACATGCCTGATGAATTTAATTAGATGACAATTTGCAAAGGCAGTCAGTAGAAATCAGTGTCCAGCAGGAAGAAAGCTAGAGCCAGTCACATCAGAACCAGTTATGGGGAGTGAAAGTCATATTCCATAAAAGTAACAGACAACTTTTTAATGTACAAATCCTGCATCTATAAAAAGGTCTATAAAATAAGTAGCATCATGCCATCACACTGACGATTAACTTCATTACACTGCTGAGGAAAGGTGGATTAAAAATCTGACAGGGATGAAAGTGAGCCTTCAGACCACTCAAAACAAGTATTGCACAATCTTAGATTCAAGCAGTTATAATTTTAATTTATTCTCTGGTTACCATTAGAGAGGAACAGCAACAAAAATAAACCAATTAAATATCAGGTCTTTAATTTGGTATGCTCTTTTAAACTCCCCCACAAAAACTGCTTTCTGGATTACAGGAAATGTTGCACGTTTGAATAAAAAAGCTACAAAATGTAAGGTCAATCCTCTATTGCTAACACAAGCGTTATAACAAGCAGTCTAATAATTTACTGCATTTATAATTCATTTGGTTTGGAAAAAAACTTATTCCTGTGTCAGAAAAACAACTTCTCTTAATTAATGTTTAATCCTGCCCTTTGTTGCTGAGCTGTCTCCTTTACATAAGCATTTATAAACCACTTCCATTGTGTTTTACATGATACTTTGTGGACTTTATTCTATTACTCAACATTAGATTTATATTACTTTTATTTTACAGTGATCCCAAAGCATGGAGCTACCAATATCACAGAATCACAGAATATGATGGAAATATCTTAAGAAACATAGCCTGACTTCACTAATTTCTGGTAATATTAAGCCATTCTGAAATACCTCTATTCTGCAATTACAAAAAACTAAAACTGATGCAAGAATACTAAGTTAACTGCTTTTATAAGTCCATTAAAAAATGCTGATCCTCCTATAACGCAGAACCTTTCGAATACTCACTTTATTCCAACATTCACGGTTTGAGTACCCTTACTCCTGTTATAAAAACAAATACAACTTTCAGTTTAGTTCTTCAAAAGCATAAATGATTCCTGTTCATAGGCTTCCAGAGCCATAAGTGCCAAAAGACTTACTAAAACATACAAATTCCTCGAGAGATTAAAATTTCAATATTAATTTTCAATCATTTTCTTTAAAATAATGAATGTATAGAAGTATTGCTGTCATTTTTAATAAGAACACAAAGAATCAAGATATTGGACACTGGTAATGCAGCTTAAAAAGAGGGCTTTGGCTCACTGATCCACTGCAAAGCAGATCAGTCAAGATCTGTCTGCTGAATAATGCTGCTAGAATAATGGATAGTTTGAGAAGGTGGTAAACAACAAATTATAGCTTTTCTGATAGTGTGGCTATTCTGTAAGGTTACAAATGTTCTAAAACACATTCAGAAGCCTCTAAAGGGCAATATTTTTTTAATAGGAACTGTAATGTGCCAAGAGCACCATCTCTATAACTTCATCATGCAGCTGTATGACAACCCTTTTGCTGTCTTCTAGTCGTACCTGTAGATTTTTTCCTTTGTGTCTCCTACCTATCTGCCTCTGGGTTCACTTCTCCATTAGGGAATTGTAATTCATATAAGAGTATATATGAAATCCCTTCTGGCAAAAAAAAAAAAAAANAAAAAGAAACGCTATCAAGATCTTTACAAAGCCTCAGGCACTATGGAAAAGCCAGGATGCAAGGCTAGAAAACGCCTCAGGCTTATGGCAAAGGGCAGCGTAATTCATAGTCTGGGGGATCATATGAAAATGTAGATGTGTGTTATTGAAACTGGAGAGTGGAGGCATTCCTAGTACCCAGAGGACTGCAGTTGGGACAGTAAGTTCCTCCATGCTGAAGGAAGACTTAGAAGTTGCTTTGCAGCCTAAGATCTCAGATGATCCTCTGACAGTGAGACATGCCGTTCTTAATAAATACAGTGGGTCAGATGCTGATGCCAGGCTGAGTTTACGGTGCAACTGGAAACTGCAGTGGCCTTTGTAGTTAAAGAGCACCTTTTGCATGAAAAGGCAGACATAAAACCTTTAGGCAGGCCATTCTTCCAGTCCTCGGGAGCTGGAGCATTGGAAAGTGGCTCAAAGATCTGGCTCTGGACATTTAACCCGCTCTTTTTTTAGGACATTTGAAATAAGGTTCAAGACTATACTTACTTGTCAGCTACATAAGAAGTCCAAAACATTGTTACTTGTGTTGCTATAACACCATGTAAATGGCTACACGGAGAAAATAATTACTGCATATCAAAAATATAGCTGTAAAAGAAAAATCAGTGGAAGATATTTTCTTCAAATAAAATTTAGAGGAACTGTATCTTCATATCCATCCATATTTCTAAGAGCATTCTGTATCTGCTACTATCATGGGAATTTGATTATGATAATAATCAAAATGCACCTTTTTAGAAACATCAGCCAGCATGGGTTAGAACCCAGCCAACATGGGTTCATTTAGGGAAGGTCCAGCTTGATCAACCTGATCTCCTTCTATGATCAGGTGACCCGCCTAGTAGATGAGGGAGAGGCTCTGGATGTCATCTACCTGGACTTTAGCAAAGCCTTCAATGTGTCACACAGCATTCTCCTGGAGAAGCTGGCAGCTCGTGGCTTGGACCGGTACACTCTTTGCAAGACAGAAAACTGGTTGGAAGGACAGGCCCAGAGAGTTGTCATGAATGGTGCTAAATCTAGTTGGCGGACGGTCACTAGCGGTGTTCCCCAGGGCTCGGTCTTGTGGCCGGCACTGTTCAACATCTTTATCGATGACCTGGACGAGGGGATAGAGTGCGTCCTCAGTAAGTTTGCAGATGACACCAAACTGGGAGGCAGTGTCAGTCTGCTTGAGGGTAGG
>VWZZ01000592.1:40556-100799 GCA_013399095.1 Psophia crepitans
GTCCCCCTGTACTCGGCTCTGGTGAGGCCGCACCTTGAGTACTGTGTCCAGTTTTGGGCCCCTCAGTAGAAGGACATTGAGCTGCTGGAGCATGTTCAGAGAAGGGCAACAAAACTGGTGAAGGGACTGGAAAACAAATCTTATGGGGAGCGGCTGAGGGAACTGGGCTTGTTTAGTCTGGAGAAGAGGAGGCTGAGGGGAGACCCGATCGCTCTCTACAACTACCTGAAAGGAAGTGGTAGTGAGGAGGGTGTCAGTCTCTTCTCCCAAGTAACAAGTGACAGAACAAGAGGGAATGGTCTCAAGTTGCGTCAGGGGAGGTTTAAATTGGATGTTAGGAAAAACTTCTTCATGGAAAGAGTAGTGAGGCATTGGAACGGACTGCCCAGAGAGGTGGTTGAATCGCCGTCCCTGGAGACATTCAAAAAACTTGTAGACGTGGCACTCCAGGACATGATTTCATAGGCACGATGGTGTTAGGTTGATGGTTGTACTTGATGATCTCAGAGGTCCTTTCCAACCTTAGGGATTCTAGGATACTATGATCATCTCTTGATATACCTGAAATCAAGAATATTGATCTATACCTTGGTAATTTAGAGAAACATTTTCTTTTCGCAGTTAGATAAGATTCATCATGATTAAATTTTCTTCATCTGTTTCTTAGGTTCAAACACTAATCTATAATTTCCAGTAAAGTCTGATTAAATAGGAAAAAACCAAAACAACCAGTTTTGATAGCAATAATTCTGTTTCACTTGAGAAATGGAGGCCAAAAAAAAAAAAAGGCCCATGAGATGAGACTAGCTAAATAAGACACAGCATTTGAAAATGATCTAATTTTTAACCTGTTTTTGAAACTCTTTAAAGTCCTTGTCTCCAAGCATGACGAAGAGGGATTCACAAAGACTCAGAAGGTGCTAACCTGTCATACTTCTTTTTGTGGTTGGTTCAGAGAAGCGGGTCCTCCAAGTGCTGAGTGAGCATTGTAAGCTTGGGAGGTCCACACCACCCTTGGGGGAGACTCTTACTCTCACTCCAGTGGTAGACTGGCCTTTCTAGGCAAAATTAGGTTTTGCAGATACCCCTCCTGAGCATCCCTGGCATTTCTCTGCTCTCAGCAGCACTGTCGAGTTGCAGGAATATTTGACAACACTGGGATGAAACAACCTTCAGTAAGAACTTCCATTAGATTAGGAATCAAGAGTCCTAAAGCTGTGAATTTAGTAACTCGCAGGAAGCTTCCTGGGAAATGTCCCAGGAAACTATAAAATGTATCTTTCTGAAGTATTGAAAACCAAACCAAGGATTTTTGTTTTAATTTGAAGTCCTCCAAATAATGAATTCATGTTACAATATCAGATTATTGTGCAAAGACCAAGCCCCTAAGCTTCTAGAGAGCTTCTTTCCTGTAAACACTTCTTTAAAGTTGCACATTCTAGATACAGAAAAGAAGAAAGAGTACTATAGTTTGAAAGGAGAAGTATGGGAGGTAAAAGGAAAGAAAAATGAGAGAGGGGAAGAAAAAAACAAGAAACTTAACTGTTTCATTTGCTAGTGTATTTTAGTCTTCTAAACTTAATAATATAAAGGAGTCTAACAGAAAGACATGAATACATTTGTGTAAATGAGTATCAAATGAGATGTATCCCTCAAACTCTGGAAAGTTGTCACTGCAATCTTCTATAGGTTCAAGACCAGTGCCTCTTATAAAAAAAATATTAAAATCTCGAGTTCGACAGAGGGAAACTCTATGTCATTTTAACATTTAATTTCATAATGCAATGCAAAGCAAAATAGCAGTATGGAGAGAGTTCCTAGAAAGAAAAGGAACCAGAGCAAGTACTAATCTACTGCCATCATTAAACTCTCTGAACGTGACTGATGTTGAAAAATCATGCTCAGAAGAGTTTTCTATCTCTAGCACTGTGGATAAAATTTGGCTTTGATCTGTCAACAGACAAGGCCCATTTTTCAGATGTTTGTAAAAATGAAACAGATATTTTAAGTAATAATTTTGAAGAAATTTATTTTCGTCTGTCAAACAGCTTGCTTAGTAGGAAGACTTTTCTCTCATCAGCAAATTTTCTCTAAGGATCTTACAATAACAAAAAAGTATAGGTATCATTTGTGAAAATACTCCTCATAACTATGACTTGTATAGAGGAATGCACATATATGCATAAACGTATATACTTTTAATGGGGGTATTTAAAGCAGGATTTACCCTGTGTGTAAGTGTTGTCCTGGTTACAAGACAGACTAGCAAAACCTGTATGAAATGTGTCTCTTTCTCCCTAAATAGATGTATTGCACATTTCATATATATTTATAAATTCAGACAAATGTATTTATGCACTTTATAAAGATCATTACAGAAACAACCAAATTTCAATAGTGTGCATAGACAGCAAGCAATAAGTTGAGTTTGTATGAAATATGGTTCTAATATATTCTAAAATAAATGAACATAAATTAACCATATTAAGAAAAATAAGAAAAAACATTACGTATTGCTTCCTTTATGCACCATAACATTTTTGGATCTTTTCCAAACATTTATCAGAGAAACTGCCTCAACACGCTATAAAACACTTCTATACATTTTCATAAGTGTTCCCATCCCCTCCAATATTCCTATCCCAAATAAAGTAGAACATATGCTTAAGAAAATATCTTCCACATTTCCTCTTCTTGATATATCCAATATGCATATCAATTTTTTTTTTTGCCATACATCACTTTACCATATATCACATTTTCATGCATATACTTTAAACATAATCAAAATATTTCAGAACATATTGCTTCTACCATAGGAAACACAGGAAAATCTGCCATCAGTGGTCACCCAAGAGACCACGAAAAAAAAATAAATCATTGCTTAACAGAGGTGGTCTTTTTCTGAAGTCAAAGCAGCAGAGTGCATTCGGCACTTGCGGGAATACTTTGGTTTGGTTTCTTTAAGACAAGAAATGGCTTAAACAGGGTGGTCCCATGAATAACTCCCTGTCTCACTTACTCAACAATAAACTCAAATAATAACATAATAAGCCTTACCCATATGTAACACAACTCCATGTGGGCTTGACTGATCCTAAAGATGTATAGACCAGCAAATTTGAAATGCAGAACTGGCTTACCCTTCATGAAGGTCTTTTGGCCTTTTTAAAAAAAGTATCAAACAAAATTTAATTTTGAACAATATGACAATGCTGATGTAAAAGAGGATTTTTGTTAACACTTGCTTTACAATTGCCTTCTTTTTTTCAAAATAAAAGCAAATCTTCTTTTTCTATTGCATTTTTCCACATCTAGCTTTTATCAATAACTGAAAAGAAAATAAAAGGGGAGTGAGAAGTAAACTAACCCTGAAATCTTTCAAATGTCCCAGATTTATTTATGATAACTTTTACTTCGTTGCCAGTTGTCACCACACCCATGTACTCAAGGTTCTGCACCTTTTACATCATTCATTTCTGAATTAACCAGCACCACCTTTTTTTTTTCCTCCCTTGGCAGCATCCTCAAGAAGAACTTTGCAGTTTCCTCTGAAGAAGTCCTGGTAAAGTTGAATGCCAGAAAAAGCAGTTAGGAAAACACAAGAGAGAAAGAATAATGGAGGCACAAGGACACAGGGGCTGAGCAGGGAGAAGGCTGAGAAGTGGGAACACACAGTTTTCAGGGAGAAAAATAAATATTGGGATCTCAAGAAACAGCTGAAGAGAACAAAGTAGTATATATATAATAGCATATATATTGGGCAGTCTGGTCTAGTGTAGGGTGTCCCTGCCCATGGCAGGGGGGTTGGAACTAGATGATCCTTGTGGTCCCTTCCAATCCAAACCATTCTATGATTCTATGATATTTACAAGGGTATAAAGACTTACACCAATTAGCAAGAGTCTTCCCCTAGTATCAGCACTTCCTTCCACTCTCCTGGACAACTGAGGAATGCCAGCAGACTGGAGACATGAGCAGACCTTGAGGTGATGCCTGAGACCTCCATGAGACCATCTTGGCAGGCACAGACAAAAGGGAGGCCTCTGAGAAATTTCAGTTAATTATGAGAAGGCAGAGACGCTTTTCTTGTTTTGTTTTGCTTTTCACTTTATAATTCCTGGGGCTTTCAGACTGAAGCTTTAAGAGTAATAAAGTTTCCTCCCAGAGCAGATTGTTCTTACCAAGTACAGAAATCCCCCCCACATTCTTTCTAGGGCTACAAAGTACTTACACAAACTCTCTGCAACTGCCAGGCGCAAGCCCAGCAAATTGTCGTTAAAAAGCAACAAAGTCTATCAGCTCGCCCACTTTTGACTTAGTTTGCAATCTAAGGCTTTTGCCTGCTGTTGGTCTCCTCTCAGCTCATGGATTTCCAGGCTATGAGTGGTCAAGAACACTCTTTCCCTCTCCTCCAGATTCACATATACAGATTTTTGGCCAACCAAGGTTGTGTGCAGTGCTGTCAAATGTAGGCACCCTCACTGTCTTTGAGCCTTTGTCGTTCCTAAACTAAAGAAGCTGCAATGTGCTCAATGTCGGCCTGACAATGGGGTCACACGGAAGCTCTTTTTCTTATGGACACCATGGCCTCTGGGCACTTTATCCCTGTGGGCATCTCAAAGAAACAAGAACTTTGGAAAATCCTTTCAGGCATTCTGCAAAGGGTCGCAGTCACCCTCTGGAAGGTCTTCAAGCAGTCATTTAAGTATCGCTGACTGCAGTTTCATCATTGCATTTGAGACAAGTCAAGACAAGGCTTGGGAGGTGGGAGAGGGGCAGTCTGACCTTCACGATGTCCGCTGCCTCTGTGGGCCACTTGATGAGGCAGATAGGGAGCTTGTCTGGCCCAAAACCAACCCACATCCATGTGTATTTTCTTTTTTTTTCCCAGTGGAAGCAGCACCTGAATCTGGATGACTGATCATACTAACACAGAAACTGCAGAAACTCCCAGGAAGGACAGGTGAGACAATTAACTCCTTTCAGCAAGAGCTGCTACACAAGGCAGTTTAAAATGGTCATCAAAAAGCAAGCTGAAATATGTCTGAAACTACTTGTTCCAGAGATACCATGCCAGATGCTTCTTAGCAGCAGTGTCTACAGAAAAGAACTTGAGAGAACTATATTAATCTTCAGAAAGATGTTAAATTTCAACACTGGATGCAGCCAAAGTACGTAGTGAGGTAGAAAAAGCCTGGGCAGTCTTTCTAGTCTTTTGTCAGCATTATCCCGTCTTAAACTATGCCAGTAAGGACCTCACACAATTACTTTCTAGGACTCAAATTTTTGAGAAGCTTATGGGAGCAGAAGGAACTTAAGAACTTTCCATTTCATAGGAAAAATTTGACAGAGTGTCAGAAGTAATTTTTCAAGTATGACATTAAAGTGCCTTAGGAAGACTGCATGAGAAATTCAATGGTTGAAAAAGCCCCCAAAACCAAAAACATCCAAAGACAAAATGCCCCTTGAACTCAGACTGGTCTGAGCAGAACCAGATGGTGCAGAGGAACGACTCAGCATCAGCAGGCAGCACAGCCTGGCCCTCCTGCCCCAGAACCTTCCTCCCTGCCCAGCTTCTCAAACCTAGGAATCCATCAGATTAAAACCATCAAGTGAATATTTCTACTTTTTTTTTTCTGCTTTAAAATATTTTCAAATTGCTAAAGTAATTCTATAATAAATAGCTTTGCTGTTTGGATGAGGCTTTATATGCCAAATGTTGGCCTGGAATGAGTATTTATAGCAGAGTTGAAAGTCCTTGAAAATAGGGATTTATATTTATAATGGAAAGGTTGACGAGGTTTTACTGTAGCTGTATTAGCAGACCATCTTATAATAAAAAGGTGTCATTTTAACAAGAGCACTTATAATAGCAGTATAATGTAGTTAGGAAAGAATGAACTTTACAAGGTGAGTGTACAATTTAACACAAATACTCATGCCAAAAAATCAAACAGCAGATCACAAGAGCAGCCTATGCAGCATACAGTTTCTCACAGACAATCTGATTTTATAGACTTCTACTGATGAGAAATACAACTTATTCCATGAATAAGAACTGTTAAACTCTTCATCCATATTAGTAGCGGATGTCTTACACAGAGTCATATTTACTTGAAAGACGTTTCTAAACAGAATTCAATGGATTAATAAGTTGCATCAATGGTAGTCAGCGTACTAACAGTGTAACACTAATAAGAGGAGCTGCACATGCAAATCCAATAATTTTCAGGATTTTTTTAATGCATGTCACTTAGAGCATAGTATCAAAATGTCCTTTTAGGAGTTAATTAAAAAGAGGACAAGCTCTGATTCCACAGAAGACACAGGAAACCCCCTCAAAAGATAAAGGGAATCCTATGAAGAAAGTTGGGATCACACAAGCAAATGTGTGTAAAAGGAGGATGATGTGTTTCCTTCCTCCCTTATATCAACATAAAGCCAGAAAAAATAGCTTTGTACAAGGACTTGTGGTGGAAAAGATCCCCCCCCAGACCCTGCATGCAGGCCAGCCCACAGTCTTCAGAAACACAAACCTGTAGCTACTCTGCAAAGCTGTAGGTGGGCACCTGTTGCATCCCTAAAGCTCCTCTTGCAAAAGGACTCCTATAAACAATACAATTATCAGCATCGTCTCCTCTATCCCAGTCTCATAGTTCTGGCTGGTCTCTTCAAAGCTGTATCAGAGCTCCTCTCCTAGCACAAATGGGAATGTATTTCACAGGGTGGGCTGCAGACGTCACGCAGTATACGCAATACACATTTTGACAGCCCAAGAAATCACTCACTGCAGCCCACAAGCCCTCACTCAGACCATGGCTGACCATACAGCACTGCCCAAAGTCCCCCTTTGGTGGCACTACTCCCAGGTCTTCCCACAGCATAAATCTGTGGAGCTGTAACAAGGGCTAGACTGAGAAGTGGTCTTTCCAAAAAGAAAAAACATCACTGCAAGTACTCTTGTGAAGTACTCCCTGTAGGGCCATGAACCTGTCGGTCAACAAATATAAAAGTGCCCTAGTTCCACAAATGCTTACACACCTGCTTAAATTTAAGCCCCTGGGTAGTCCCTCTGCATGTCAGTGGGCCTTCTCACTTGAAAGCAAGTAAAATCCCTAAGCATTA
Source organism: Psophia crepitans (assembly GCA_013399095.1). NCBI lineage: Eukaryota > Metazoa > Chordata > Aves > Gruiformes > Psophiidae > Psophia > Psophia crepitans. The sequence goes on from VWZZ01000592.1 coordinate 47,685, forward strand.
TAGGATCAGGAAATAAGCACAAAAGTTGCTGGTCTTCTCCCACACCATCTACAAGAATTAAAAGCAAATCCTCCCAGTTTGTAAGATTCATTGTAAAAGAAGACTACGTTGTGTGGCTGTTTCAACACTATAAGAAAAGCAATACAAGAGAAAAAAGAATGGCTACCTGATTTTTCTTCACCCTTATTTCAAATTCAGTTTTGCTTTTTGCTTTCTCTTACTTGTTCTTGCTTTGTTTGTTTCCATAGATGAACATGTAGTCTTTTACTTGTTTTTAACTTATCCTTCTAATTTTGTAGTAACATTAAATAGCCAGAAATAGCAGCTGATTATTACTTCCACTGTTGATTTAAAAATAATTTTCTGGATAAAAAAATATATGGTATACCTCTTGACTGCTTAGATCTCCAGAAAAATTATTGGTGTTTATTTATGTCTTCCACTGAGGTGATACTGTTAAAACTAGATGTCAAGACATAGAGCCAGTAAGGGTGTCATACTGATAATGTGAGAAGACGTGCATATCAGAGAGTCACAAGGGTTGTACAGTGACCAGACATTTTGTTTTACCCCCAACCGACAGCCCAGCCCCACGCAGCCACTTGCTCACTCCCCACCAGTGGGATGGGGGAGAGAATCAGAAAGGCAAAAGTGCAGAAACTTGTGGGCTGAGTTGAAGACACTTTAGAAGGTAAAGAAAAAGCCACGAGCACAAGCAAAGCACAACAAGGAATTCATTCACCACTCCCCATGGCAGGCAGGTGTTCAGCCATCCCCAGGAAAGCAGGGCTCTGTCATGCATAACAATTACTTAGGAAGACAAACATCATCACCCTGAACATCCTCTCTCTTTCTTCTTTATATGCTGAGCATGACGCCATACGGTATGGAATATCCCTGTGGTCAGTTGGGGTCAGCTGTCCCAGCTGTGTCCTGTCTTACATTCTTGTGCACCCCCAGCCCACTGGCTGGTGGGGTGCTGTGAGCAGCAGCAAAGGCCTTGCCTCTGTGTAAGCACTGCTCAGCAATAACAAAAACATCCCTGTATTAGCAACACTGTTTTCAGTGTAAATCCAAAACGCAGCCCCATACAACTACTATGAAGAAAATTAACTCTATTTCAGCCAAAATCAGTACATCAGGCAATGGGGCTCCAAAACCTATTAGCACAATTACAAAGACACTTAGAATAAAATGGGAGAATCCAGGTGGACTTTGAATGCTCCCCTAAAAAAATACCTTTATGGACACTAATTCTATGGATAGAGATGTCTCTACTGTAAATAACATTTTTCATTAGCTAGAAATATACACAGAACCCTTTGGACAACTGCAATCTGTGCAACAGCAGCTTTCCAATAATTAACTAAACAGATCTAGAGTATTAGCTGGTTGATAGAAACACTCACTTTGTGGATACCATAGTACCGTAAGGCATGGGTTCTGTCCATCATAAAGAAAATATTTTAAAAAACCCATTATACTTAGGAATTGAATATTAAATGTTGGAATTCTTTCTTTAATATAAAATGAAAATTATTTTTCTTACTGAGATTGATCTTCATGATCTGGCTCATAGTCTGGAGGAATAAGCAGCTCCTCAGGACCCAAAAGTTAGTGAACTTTCAATATTTTATTGTATTATATACAATCCTGAGTTTGCTAGAGCTCTTTCTCATTGCTAAAGCCTTATGCAGCTTGCAACCATTCATTTAATTTTTTTCTGCTACATCAGCAGCTGAAGGAATATACATCAACTATACAGCAACACTTTTCACTGTCCCATTTCCAGATTCAGAAAAATATGACATAAATTCAGTGCTTGATCCTGAGACAGTCTCCTTCAGCCCTTAATTTTTAGAGAACCAGAAAACCAATGAAAGCTCGTATCTTACAGCACCTTGTTGGCATGCTCAACCGAACTCAAGCACTGTTGATCAGCTCCTGTTATTGGATATTGATTCGCTTGCAGAACTGACTAATTCCCTTCAAAAAGCTGGGTATTTCAATGTGCTCACCTCACAGTGCACATATGTTTCCCATTAAAAACCATCAGGATGCAAGCACATGTGTCTAAGGAATGAATTGTGTTTCTTTGTGCATGTTTGTTCCATAAAATAAATTTTTTCTGTCCCATGAAATTGAACAATCTTATGTCCATCGCAGACAATGGAAAAAAGTCATTGACTTCAACATGCTTTATATCAGGTCCTCTGTACCTACTCCTAGCTGTTCCAGGCACGGATTTCCCAGTGCTTAATGTGGGGTTAGTCACTTGAAATCATTCAGGAATTTTATAACACTTCATTATGTATGATACAACTTCTTTCACAATAAATTCTTTCAAATACAGCTTTTGTCCAGAGAAACAAGCACATGATTAATTCACTATGTGTGTTTAAGAACTGCACCATTCTCTGGAGAAGGTTTAAGGTGAATTTGCTGCAACTAAGACCTACAATGTAACCACCAAGTTAATTTCACATAAGAATATTAGTGGTTTATTTGAGGAAAAATACATATATGAAACATTATGAAAAAAGTTGAAAAGTGTAGATCCGTTTAGTACACTTTGAAGTGCTAATACTACTGTGAATTTGTGAGAATATAACAAAAAAGAATTAGATTTCCTAAAACCAGAGGAGGAATGCTATTACCCCAAGAAAACCAGTAGAATTTCCCAAGTTAAATGGTCTTTTCTTTCTTCCTTATATAGTGGACCCTTATTCAGCCCACTTCAATGGCTTTCCTTGTCAAATTGTGAAGATAGATCACACACATGTGAACAAATCACATAGCATTTGACCTATCCAATTTAAAATTAAGGTACTTAAATGCTTTCCTACCATCCAGATTTCAAAACAGAAAGGGACTTTAATCTTGTCTGTCCCTCTCTAAACATAGACTTTGTCCAAACTTAATTGCTGTTGCTCTCTTTCTGTTTCTAATCCAGGTTTTATCAGATTGAAATGCAAGGTTTCTTTCTCTTATCAGTTGTTCATAATTTTTATTTAAATTTCTCAAGCTTTTGGCTTGAGAGATTGAAGCTGTGGCACTGTTTTTCTTCCACATCCCTCTAGCTTTTCACCCATTCTTTCCCACATGGTACCTACCACCGCTGCAGTTATTTACCTGATCTCAAAACTCTTGTGGGCTGTTCATGGCCAGTTCAGATATACACAGATTTCAAGGGCAGAAAGGATCATGGTAAACATTTATCATAGCCTATCACAGTCCATAGGACTGCTCTTCATCAGGTCCTACCTTAAATTGAATGGTTATGCTTGAATTAGCCCAGGGCTTTTAGGCAAGGAAAACAAACAGCTATATCAGTCAAAAAGTTACCCATACTAGGGAAGCCAAAGCAACCTTCATTATATGGTTCCAGGTTTCTGGCTTTTAAAAATGCTTTACTTTCAGGATCATTTTTTTTTTTTCACTTCAGCTATCATATTGCAATTCTCCAAAAGCTCATTATAAATAATATTATCAAAGCAATTATAATGTTGTTTGTTTTTTTTAAAAAAAGGACTCTATTCTCTTTTAAGCAAGACAGCCTGTCAGAGAAGGAGATAACTAGTTAAATGTCACTGATGAAAGATTTCATTTGTGGTAAGTTCAATTCCCTGTCATACACCTGGGGGGATTCCAAAGTGATTAACTCCTTTTCAAGATTTTGAGGCAACACGCTTCCTCCCCGGGCTATTCCCACTCTCTTTCCCATGTGCAATGCATTCACTCAAGTTCCACTCACTTCTGGCATGGAGACAACAGTCATTATTATTGAGAAAGTATCACTCTTCTTCTGAAAGCAATTCCTTCAGCGATTATTCATGTAGAAAGCAGAGTTAGGGCCTTGTTTTAAACAGTGGTCAAAACGAGCTGTGGCAGATTTCTAGAGAAAGTCCCAATACTCAGGTCCTTCATGTTGTGCCCTGTCCTGCTGGTCCTTGGCTCATGAAAGAACAGATCTCCTTAATACTGGGGGAGGTGTTCTTCCCTCTTGTCCATACTTCCTCCAGTATGCCCAGAATAAGAGGTCCAAAACTTAAGTACCTTCTCATAATGTATCAGACTGGAATCCAACTTTTTTATCTAAAGATTTTTATAACTTTATTTTGGACAGTTGGCAATTTTCTCAATTTTATTCCAGCAAAAAAGTAACCCTTTAGGTGAAAGAATGCAGATCACCACAGAAACTAGCTAACATGAACACATAAATGGAAAGCTCAAAATAAAGCTGAGTCTATCACACTTTAAAAAGTACCCGAGAATTTACTCATCTCAGAGACAAAAAAAAAATTAAAAAATTAAACACTATTGTTAGGATGACTAGAATGAGTTGCAAGTTTTAAGTAAACTGGGATTTTTATTCTTTAATTATTTAGGCACAAGATTTCAAAGAGTTAAAATTCATTTTCTTCCTGTCTTAATCTCAATGCAGGTGAGTTTTAGTACTTGTTTTAAATAGCATATAGTCTAAAATTTCTAAAAAAGAAAAGCGACAGTGGTATTCTTTAACATCTGTTCATGCATATGTAATAAAAAGCTTTATTCTTTTAAAAATACCAAAGATTCCTTCATCCTCTGCCTCGTCCCCCCCTCCGCCTTCCAACTCTGATGTATTTTCTGTTCAGGGAGATCTATCTGGATAGGATAAGCAATAGCTTCATATTCTCCATAGCTTGTTAACTCCTTCTCTCAAGTCACAGCAATAGTTTATGATGTGTCTGCCGTGTCGTTAGAATTATAATGGTTAATTACTAGATACTGCAGAGACAAAAAACCTGGAGACAACTTCTACATCTCTTTGCAACACAGAAGTGTAGGCTCATCTGTAGATGAACGGAGGTGAGGATGATGAATGATATAAAATTACTATTGTATACTGAGTAAGACAAGCCTGAATGCTCAATATCTGACATTTAGTAAGAATTTTTTAAAATGCTATCCAGCATTTATTTTGCTTGGCTGATGTGTTCTTCCATTATAAATTCTCTCTATGTATTAGCCACTGCTCTCCTGGCAGGGACTTGAGCCAGCTGTTAATGGTTTTGTTGCTGGGGAAAAAAAAATAATTAAAAAATTGTGTGTCCTTGACATGTCACTGGTATAAATAAATATTTTCAGAGAAGGATGTGAGCCTAGATGCTATAATTTTTACTTGACAGATTAGGACAACTGGGTTGAGAGTATCTGACAGCTAGATACAGTTTGATTTATAAGACTGAGTAAGGAAGCATGACAGACATATGTATTTATTAAAGATACCATTACAAAATGTCCCAGTTTAATTTGACAACTCTGCCAGCTAAGGCCTCAGGAAGTCCAGGGATATTACTGTGTACATACCATCATGACACTACTGTTTCAGAAGAAGTTTAAAATCAGAAATATATAGTTTCAGTGTCTTAAATTTATAAATTGTATGTACTCCCATGAATGCTATAAAACCAGTGTATCTTTTAACAAAATTCATTACAGAAGCTGAATTATTCTGTGTACTTAGTGGATGTAGGAAAAATGCATGTTTACGATACACATAAAGTACTGTACATTATTATTACTACTATATTCAAGTGTCTATCAGGAACAGTACTTTCATGGCAACATCCTAACATAGCAATATTTGTGTCCTTTATTAAATTGACAGCTAGCCTGTACAAATTCAAACCAAGGACATGCACAATATGTTTTTTTTTTCCCCTAGAAATTCATGAGACATAGACGTACTTCTACCGTACTTTTACCGACACTGAAACAATACTCTAGTCTGTTTTTTGAAACTCAGTTTTCTCACCATAACCACTCCAGCTCACCTCATATTTATCAATCAGTCAACATTTCAGAGAACAAGACAAATTGTGCTTTACATTTATCTGGCTCTCTAAAAATCACTTCTTTCAAAGACATATTTTCAGAGTTTCTTTTTCATATAACCAATCTTCTAAGAGAGAAAATAAAAGTAGTTAATCAGCTCATTTATCTGGCATTGATCTCTGCTTCCAGCATTTGGATAACTTCAAATAAGTGAAATCATCCCCCTAAGTTCCACCTGCAGTGCTGGAGCTACAAAGATATCCATATGCCTTCACTTTAGGACAGGAGTATAGCCGCAATGGCATCAAGGCAGCAACAGATGAGTATTGTAGTTTAGAAGGCTGAAAAAATCAAGCATATGTGTAAATCATACGTGTTATATGATACCCATCATGGGACTCAACTGTGGCAAACCATGAGAGAGAAACTTCCTCCTCATTTTAAAGAACAAGGCAAATCCTTACGAGATGAAAATTCATTAGGAAAGATGGTGACATTCTTGCATTCTTACTAAATTGTTACTAAGCCTTCAGGCTCTTTTTCAAATGTAAAATTTTCTGTGAGGAGCACAGAGAAGCATCAAGATTTAGGCTTTAAATTTTGTAGTGACAATGCTGGAGAAAAGAAATTATTCTGCAGAATTTTAATGTCCTCTCTCCCCTGTCTTCTGCTGAAATTCAAATTATCAACCAACTCTTTTTAGAACTTGAACACACTGGTACCTAAAGGCACCACATTTCAAGTGCAAATCAGTACTGCAGCAAGGCCAGTATAATCTCCATGCAGATAAATATGGTAGATCTATACAAACAGTATTAGATATGTCCAGAAATCTCAGCAAACTGAGGCTTGGCCAGACATTTGCACTGTTAAACAAATTTTATGCTCTCTTGCTAAAGAAGGTGATTGAACTAATACTGAACAAACAACCCAAGGTTATAAATCAAAAAGGTAGCGTTTTGAGAAAACTTTTCCAATCAAAATAAGTGGAAAACTTTCTCTCCTATATCTAGCATAACACTGCAAAGGAGACAAGAAACTATGGGAAAGAGGTGGGCCAGCTGGCAAGATAAAAACCAAATAAATCAAAAAACCCTCACTATTTTATGTAGTGAAAGTGTTGGACAATTTGAAGTAGCTGAACATAAACCAGTCTTTATTATATATATATAAATTATATATATTTTAAACACTCAACTCAAACTACATTATCTCCAAAACAAAGTGATAGTCCTACTTTTCTGCAGTCCAACCTTTCTTCACCTGCCTAAGTTTCTCACTTAGAGACTCTTGCCCTACCAGGGAAAATCCCTCACACTTTTGTTTCTCAGCTTTCTTACTGACAGCCAAGTACCAACTCTAAGATCAAAGAACTGTTGTACATCAGTAGACCATAAATTAGTAATGTTGATAAACAAGGAGAGCAGTGCACAAGAAACTGATATATATAAAAAAAAACAAACCAAACCAACACAAGAAGTAAAGACAGTATTTTTTCTAAAATCATTTTCTTTGTTTTCCCAAAAGAGCAGCATTAATTTGCTGACTAGAGTTGCTAGAAGTCATCCCTAATAAGTAGGACCACTCATTCACAGCAAGCTTTTGCTGAATTTCAAGTCCTTAAAAAGAAGTAAAAAATCTTTGTATGCTGTTGTAGTATACCTCAGGTCCAGTGTGTTTACAAAGTATCAGGATAACTTAGATGCATGCTAACATGCTAATAAAGACGCTAAATGTAGTTAAAGGCATAGATTTGCCACAGGTAAGATTTGCCGCTCCGTTTGCAAAGGAGAGCAAGGAACAAAAACCTTCTGTCAGGTTTGCAGCCAGGTACAAGAAAAAAGCAGATTTTGAAAGGAGGTGATTACCACTCAGAAATTATTTCAGAAACAGAAAGAAAAAAGTTTTGTCCACTGAAAAGACTTTCTAGTGCATAGTTTATTATTGAGAAACTTACTTCTTTATTGTGAGTAAAGATGATAAATTTAGATGCATTAAGATCTCAGCTGATGACAGTAAAGTTCATAGTTATGAACTTAAAAAAAAAAAAAACAAATAAAAAAACCAAGAAGAGGAAAATAAACTTTGCAGCTCTTAAAAAGAGAATTAAATTAATCTTTAGACTGGAGTGCTAGATTCACGCTCAGACAGCATTTCAACAGATCTCCTCAGCTTTAAATCCCCAAAAATCTTTAATAGGAAACTTTGTGATTTGTTAAGATGATACAGGCTACAACTTGTGGGTAAGTCTTCTTTGAGCCAGCACCTTTATCACGGAGTTTCACTTTTCATCTTATTGCTGTTTGTGTTTTTGAGCCATAATAAAATATCCTTATGTTTTTTAGATATTAGGTGAAAAGTTTCTGTGTTTAACTCGAGTAAAAACTGACAGAAAAAACAGGCCCCAGATTCAACCCATATATAGTGTTCTTGGACCTCACATCCTCTTGTTTTCTTAAATTTGGATGAAAAACATAAAAATTAAGTTTTAAATGGAAATACATTTGTAAACTCAAGTAGAAAGCAGCTTGTGCCATTCTTTAATCACTTCTCAGTCTGTATGTTATTACTGAGATTGAAATAGATGGCAAGAATACAACACCAAGGCTCTGCACATGATTAACTTTTTATTCTTCCTGTAACTTGCTATAAACCTCACATGAACTTGCAGGTTGGCAATAGCATGTTAAAAGCTAGATGCCAAACTGTATGAGACATTTTTTCCAGACAGCATCACCTTCCTTGGATGTGGTTCCCTTTCCCTCTCCCCTCCTTTTTCTCCCTCTGTCCCCCAAGTGATATTATAGCTGATCAGATGTTACATTTGTATTTAGGACTTTAATCCTTCAAAAGGTCTTGATCCTAGACATAAAATGCTCCACAAAGAGATTTTTCCTCCTTTCAGCTCCAGCCTTGCTCTTTCTGCTGAGAAACGCTGTAGAAAAGATACCAATTACTCCAATTGGCCTGACAGCAAAGAGCCAGACTGGGCTCACCCACCCATTTTCCACAGGTCCCAGAAGAATAATCGTGTCACAAAGTAACTATGCACCTTCAGCCACTGTTTTCTGTGCCATTGTCACAGTTTAACTACGCTGGCAGCAAAACAACCACACAGCCATTCGCCCCTTCCCCCTGCCCCAGTGGAATGGAAAAAAAGGGAAAAAAATAAAAGAAAAAGTAAAACTCATGGGTTGAGATAAAGACAGTTTAATAGCACAGAAAAGGAAGAGAATACTAATACTACTACTAATAAAAGAATATACAAAATAAGTGATGAACAGCACAATTGCTTACCACATGAAGTTGATGTTCAGCTAGCTCCTGAGCCACGCCGCCTCCCAGCCAAACTCCAGTTATATACTGAACATTACATCATATGGTATTGAATATCCGTTTGGTCAGTTTGGGTCACCCATCCCGGCCGTGTCCCCTCCCAGCTTCTCAGGAATCCCCTGCCTTCTCATTGGCAGGGCAGTATGAGAAGCTGAGAAGTCCTTGACTGTTTGGCAACAACAAAAACATCAGTGTGTTATCAATGTCAGTCTCATCCTAAATCCAAAACACAGCACTATATCAACTGCTAGGAAGAAAACTATCTCTGCTAAACCTGGGACAACCATATTAACAAGTAATGCTGGAAATTCAATGTCCAAGGAATTAGCCTGATTGGCTGCCTGGTCCTGCAGAAGTTCTTCATCTCTCAGGGCTGTGAGCAGCCAGAACAGCTGCCCTCCTCAGATTTTTGTGAACATACTCAATGGAATGTCCAAAGGTTGCTGCTAAAGGCCGTATATTACAGAAACACCAAAAGGCTTAAAATACCTGCGAAGGGTCTTCCCAGTACAGAACTCTAAGATGAAAGGCTTGACAAGATTTTCCACAAAAAAAAGCCAGCTTTAAGACAATAGGGCAAGAGATGTCGAAGGCCTAGGCTCCTTCAGGCAGCAGTCAATCCAGGTACAGAAGAGATGAAGAGTGGAAGCTCAACTTTGTTGAAATCCCACCGGTCTACTCCCAACAGTGCTCCTGACTACATCATTTAGGGATCAGAACTGATCTTTGAATAATGAAAACAAGTTGGTGCCTCTGGGTTTTGTATTTCAGAGGGCTTTTATTTCTTTGGAGGAAGGAACAAGGTTTGTCCAAGTCATCTCCTTGTTAACATGTTTTCATTTGTTGAACTCATTCCCATTACAACCAGCAGGTGAAAAATGTACACACTTGCACAGCAGTATGATGTGAAATCTCGATAGCATACTGAAACAGCTAGACATTTCAATTCTTTGCTGATAAATTTATTCCTTTGAAAATGTGGAACATACTTCAAAAATATCAATGTGATGCCTCAGTGAGCATCCTTTTATTGAAAACCAGAGTAACGATACAATTCTAGTCACAAACAAATGGCCTGACAAAGTCCAGATACAGACAGTCAAGGTCCTGTTCTACCTTCACATTCACAAGACTGATTACAGTGCAAGTGGCCCCCCCATGCACCTCAGGAATAATTGGCCTTTAGTTTATAAAACCTTTAGGTCCATTTTGTTCTGACAATGAAAGCCTTCCTCTTTTTCTGCTACCAACATTGTTTGCCATCTTTATAGCTCTTGTGAACATTATGGCATTTTGCTTGGAAAGGGGAATAGCTCTATCTGCATTACTGGAAATGGGGGAGGGAAGTGAAATACTGAAGAACAAGCTGACATGCTCGAAGCTTTTGGCAGTTAGAATGCTAACTCTCAGGCAACCAGTCCATTGTGGTCTAGTTATTCAAGCTGCCCTGAGAGTTGCTAGATACATTGGAGATTGTACACAGGTTATACAGAAATAAAGAAAAAAGCACTGTGAAAGAAAAGATAAGTTAGGCAAAGTGTTAGAACAGAAGGATTGAAAGACACAACTGGTGAATGGGAAAAGGGGAGTCTGAGCAGCAACACAAATATGAAGAGAAGGTATCAGAAAGTAAGAGAAGGAACACCAACAGATAGCACCATCAAGTAACAAAGCAGGAATTTTATTTGTTTTGCAAAACCAAGCACTGGAGAAAAGACACATATCAGAACTTAGGTGAGGCATGACTGTCAGCTTGAATTTTCAGTTACTAAAGACAAAAATAATTCAAGTTGTGTAATTGTTATATTGCTATACCTTCATTTTGCATGCTGGAGTCAAAATTTGCACTGAAAGACCTTGCATTTACAGTTTTCTGTTTTCATGTTGCTTGTGGTTCTTTCTTCTGCGTTTTGCATGTGCAAACGGTATAACCAACTACTAAATCCAAGCCACAACTTCATTTCCGAGTTTTCCTGGAGTCCAAAAACCAGGACTGGAGTATTTTCTTCTGAGAGGCTGTTCCATAACCCTAGGTTAGAAGGCTGGCCAATACTTTTAACATCTCCTAAGTCCTCCCAAAGGCCTTGGAAGGCATTTCTGACAGCTGGTGTTGAGCTGAGCACCCTGCAGAGCTTGCAAGACATCTACTGGCATCCCACTCGCGCCACCCCAGCAGTGCCGAGGGGCTGCAACAGCCCACAGTCCTGGCCAGGCTCCTGTGGAGTGGTGCGCTGGGCTGTGCCCTCCTCTCTCTGTTGACCTTCAGGGTCAGCTGCAGTGCACAACCCCCCTTGAGCTGAAGTCCTGCTACTGTGATTGTGGCTAGAGGGGGGTGATTTTTCTCCCAAGTTTTTTAGCTCCTCTTCAAATCAGGCAGTCTTGTGCAAGCAGGGCTCCTTCCCCTACACCTAAGTGCTCTGAAAAACAGAAAACAGATGGCTGGGTAAAACATCATATGGGATATTAATAACATGATTTCCAGGCTTCTAAGGTTATGAAGACTTCAGCCATACAGAGTGTTTATTATGTAACTGTTCCCCATGAGTTTATACATACAAATTCGTAGAAAAAACCCAGTATATTACACTGGAATGTTTAATTATAGTTACATACATCATGCTGTATCTCAAGACAAAGAATATTGGCATTCCTGTTTGAATGGATCTCTTCTAAGTTTCAGAATATAGAATAATTATGAACACCATATATGAATATATGTGACATATAAAACACCGCATGGTGGAGAAATGACAGGAACTCTATAGTTACAGTGTAATTCAGGTGGGGGGGGCTAAGTGAGTGCATGGCGCTTAGTTACTGGCTGGGGTTAAACCATCACGCTGCCTTACTTTCAGTGCCATTTCACATCACAAAGATCTGTTAGGCTGCTTTGATGACCATCTATGTAAAAATGTAACTTAAAACGATGCCTGAATTTTAGACATGCACTATGAGAGGGAAAGATTATGACACAGTAATCTTCATCAATATTTTAATTTATTTTTCACCGTTTCTGACGCCTGCAATGATGAAAGCAAGCTTGTGTCACATTTGCAAACTTGAACCAAATTGCTTGACTTGAGGAATTGGATTATGGTTGCCATTGATTTCTAACTCCTCAAACAAAACACGACAACAGGCACTAACAGAAGTTATAGATTTTGATGTTAAGGATGTAAAAAAAAAAAAAAGTTTGAAAAAGAAAAGGAATATCTTCTGAAGCTGGGCTGCTTGATGGTTTCATGGCAGAGTTCTCCAGCTATCAGCTGCTCTATCATGAAATATATTCCTGTTGCAACCACGAAATTCAACACATTAATAAAAACAACTAATCAATACAGCAGTACCAGCAGTTGGCTATCTGTAAAGTTCAACACTTAATCATAATTAAGTCAGAAAAAGCTGACAAATGCAAGTGTAAGAAATCACACAAAGACAATGCAGGAAGTAACAAACACCCTTAAATCATCAATTTGGTCAAGTCTGGCACTGTTTTCAGTTAATTCTGTTTAAGTTTACTTGGAAGAACAATTAATCCCCAATGCATACCTTTTCCAATTATCAAATTAAGAGTTGAGTTAAATCAATGAATGCAAGGATAGTTTAATTATATTAAACCACATGACATAAACAATGAGGAAGAGTGTGCGTACAGATAACCACTTGGGTGTCACACATTAAATAAAACAAAAATAGTGGTGCTCTTTCTTTCCCATGAGATATCGTGCTGCTACCAGAGCAGCCACTGTTGGGCGGTAGATGGGTATAAGGAAAATAGAATTTACAGCCTTAGACACAATTTCTTTTCCTAGGGCACCAGGTGCTTTAAATACCACCAGAAGGATGCTCTAGGCAGTGCCATACTGTCCAACATGGCTTGGCATAGATTAGCTCAAAGCCTTTGTGTCTTTGCAGACTTTGATTAAGGGCCAGAGTTAGAACTCCTATGGGTTTTTACTTGATCCAGAGTAGCATAGGGATTTTTTTTTCTTCATCACAGCTGCCAAAAATATGCCAGTTAAGATAATTACATTTCAATTTAAATTGTTAATTTAATGGAAAATTTTAAACCAGGATGTAAGGCAGGATATGTACTTCCAATCCTATTCCACAATAATAATTTCTGTCTATTGCAGATGATTTAGGGACCTAGCTCCACGCTTTTGTCTCTCAGGGAGACCAGAGAGTTTCAGGATTTTCCATCGTTTTGCAGGATTGTCTCTTCAATCTATTTTAAGTCTTCAAACCTCACCTCAATTTAGTTTCATCTATCTATTGTTTGCTGTTTCATTAACTATTTGCCTTTATGAGTCATAATACACGTAAGAAACAAATTCTTCCTAAAGATATTTGTTCCTTTTTGGAAGGACAAGTGGAAGAACCCAAGATATTCTGTCTGCCACTTCTCTGTTGTTTTCATTATTTGTTTCAGGGCTGACACAGAAGCCTGGCAGTCGTAACATACTGTAAGGGGAATCATTTTCCTTTGTTTAGAGCGCAGTGTGTACCGTCATTTACATAATAAAATCCTCACACAAATAACAGATGGTGAAGAGGCACTCATGTTGCCACATGTTGGAAGCATGATACAGTTCGCTGATGAACTCGTTTCTCTTACTTTTGCCTACAGATGTCTACCAGCTATTAAACCTTGGGGGTTAGTCAGCTGGTGAAAGGTTTAAAGACAGGCAAAAATCTGTCTACAGTATTTTCTTGCTTCCAGGAGGAGCAAATGTTATACCCTAGTGGAAATGTGCAATCCATTGAAAATGATTTCCACTACCATGGAAAGTAAATAATAACCTCTATTTTCGACACTCATTGGACTGAAATGGTTCACTCTAGAAGACAGAAAATATCATTATTCCACTGAGTCTGAGCTGTTTTCTCTTTTTGGAATCCTTTTTCAAGCAGAAGCCGGGGACAGGGAGCACTATGCTAATCCTGTATATTAGCAATATAAATTCTTGGATGCATTACCATTAATTCTATGTGCAAATTAAGTGCTGGAAAACAAATGTCTGTCACTCGGAATAACAGCCATACAGCCTGTGTACAGTGCAATGAAATAAGATTGCACCACACTCCCTAATTAGAGATAATGGATCTGCTTCTGATCCCACTTACACTGATTTTACGATCATGTAATCCATGCTATCATCTCCAGTGGAGCTGCTCTTTAAAAAGAATCAGTCCCCAGGATGACACAGAGGGTATTTAAATGAGCAGTCATTTAGTTAAGTCTAAATGTTGCTCCTTAGATGCATGTTTGTATATTACTTTCAGGGCTGTACTGCTGCAGTCTCAATGCAGGGTCTGGGATGGGGGAGACAGGCAAGATTATGGGTCTGTTTTATTATTTCTATTTTTACCTGAAATATGGTACTTTGTACAGCTGCGTGGACAGAACAAACAAAATTAGCTTGGTCCCTTAGCATCTACAGGAAAAGAGAGAAATAATTTGATGTGATGTTAGTTACGTCACAAATTTGTGATCATGTTAACACTCTTCGACCTGAGTGCGTTACCATATTAATGTTTATGAATGCTGAGTAAACCTACATCCAGCTCATTTACCTTCCTGCATGCTAGAAATTTGACCCATGGACTCCAGAAATCTGTTATCCAGTTCAACAATATATGTTTGCTCGTATTTACCAACACTACTAATTGAGAAGGCAGCTCCCATTTTATGGACACCAATATAGTGTTTGAAATAGTGAATATTCCTCCCTCTGGCTCTGTCAATGGGCAGACAGGGCACAAGAGGTGTTTTTCAGTTGTGGGCCTGCTTATGAGCTCCCTCATGTTGAGGAAGCCCGGCATGGGAGCACCTGAAGGCACCTCGTGAAGGCCAGTTCCATGAGAGAAGGGTGGCCCAGAGCATGGGCAAGGGACTAGCCTTGCTTGCAGTTGTGGTGGTATTCACCAAGCACCTTGACACATCAGGGTGACCCTTGGTCATGTCCCTGTTCTCTTTAGAAACTCACATGCTCTGTAGCCTTAAATCACCAACTCTGAAGCTGTTAAGGTTGGTACAAAGCAAAGATGACATATATAAAACCTTTCTAGGCCAGAAACTGTTGCTGCAACCTCCTGCTCCCATCCTACCCTCTGTATTTGTCACTGCTCCTCACAAATGACTAGACTGCAAACCTCTGTTTCACATCTTCCCCATAAAAATCTACAGACATAGAAAATCTATCTAATAGATCTGTTAGCTGGGTGGCACTTTCTTCAGGGAGATACACATGTGCACGAGATCTCCAGTCTCTAAAAAAATTTAAAAAAATCCCAGACCAAACTGAGCCCAAAACTTTAAGGTCTGTATGAAAAAGAATGATGGTTTTGAGATGACATCTGGACTG
The DNA here is from genome assembly GCA_013399095.1 of Psophia crepitans. Lineage (NCBI taxonomy): Eukaryota > Metazoa > Chordata > Aves > Gruiformes > Psophiidae > Psophia > Psophia crepitans. The sequence goes on from VWZZ01000592.1 coordinate 63,209, forward strand.
TAAACATGATGTGAATCTTTTTTTTAATGTTTGGTTAGTTCAGATTAACTTGTTTGCCTACGTGACTTTTTTGGTTGTTGGGGTTTAGGGGTTTTGTTTTTGCCGCATGAGCTGTCCGTAAGGAAAGAATATTTTGAATTGTCAGATTTTTAGCTAGTGCAGTTTAAACAAGAATTGCAGGTCTGGTTATTCCGTAGCACGGAGCCCTGATGATCTGCAGTCTTTAGAATCCAGGAAGTATGTGTTTATTTTTAATGTCAGCAACTGACGTGGTGGCGGAAGCTGTCACTAGCTGTGTTCTGAAAATTGCCTCCTTAAATATTAGTCCTAGTCCCTAAAGATCATTTTGGAGACTGTGCCTGTATTCACCCCTTACCACTAGATCACTGACTCTACAGAGTCATCTCCCAAAGCAGGACACTCCTTTTTGGGGTTTTTCCCAACTATTGCTGGATGCAGAGGAACTTCCCCCTTCTTTCACAAACTTCCACATTAAAAGGGACTTGTACTTTTTTGATACCTTGGAACAACACATCAGGCTGCTGTGTTTCAAAACCATCATACCCCATAGGAATATCATGCATTAATGCACTAGCATTGACCAGTTAATTTGAAATCACTTGTATCTCATGTCATAACATAAAAGCAAATAGAGCATACCCAGAGCCTCAGACTTACAAGGTTACATAAAGATACAAGCAACAAAAGGAAAATAAATATCCTTCATCTATTTTACAACAAGGTTAAATCCAAAACGCATCTCTCTCTCTTGATGCTTTAGCTGATGATGTCACCGGGAACTTACTACTCCTTATCCAGTTTTCACATCTGCATATTATATTCACATAAGGGAATATCATATTCCGCTCAGGTAATCCCACTGAATTTTCTTCAGTTAGGAAGGCAGTGTCCCTTTCTTACCCTTCTCTGACTTCTCTCCTTCATCATTCCACAGACCAAACAAATCCACAAACCTGAAGATTAAGAAGAGCTAAGAAAAAGTGTCATCTGGGTGATTTCCTTAGGGAACGTGAAATAGGATTTTGATTACTTTCCTCATGAGAATCTACATCCGACTGACAATAAACATACATTATTTTCATTTCTGCCTGTTCTGCATTAATTAGAGCTCCATAGATACAACTATTCATCATACATTTTAATTATGACAAGTGCAGTTTTTAAGTGCAATATGCTTGTAAGATTACTAATATTTGTCAAACAATACTGGGACTAGAGCATAGCTGTACAACACTGCATAATATGGATGTACTTCTCAAGCTATATCTAAAATATACGTTAAAGTTAAAACTCTACCACAGCTCTAGCCAAATAAAAATAATTTACTTGAATAATTTAAACCAAAAGTGACCAAGATTTCTAGTTGATAATTTGGATTTCTCCAGTTTACAGATTACATAAATGTCAGTAGGTTGTTCATAAACAAATCTGAAGAAATTTAATGTTATGCATAGAACTTAAACCTGAAGCACCAGAATCACAATCTGAATAGCTGAGAACTGTATTTAAGTATCTCATCTTAATATTGTCTTAATATTGATATACAACACTGACAGAGAAATCAGATATCTATGTACCTTCTGTAAATAAGGTCTCTCTTTTGCACTGGAGCCCAGATATGCAAAAGAATGATAAGTACAAGCAGAAAACAAGCATACCATACAATCCTGATGTTAACTCAGCATTTAAACAGAACTTTGAGTTTTTTAAGAAAATAATTGGCAGAAAAAAGATATTTAAAGAAATGGTAATGAGTCAGCTCTAGACAAAAAGGGTCAGTCATTGCAATAAACACTTTGAGCTGAAAAAGAGGTGGTTCAAGCAGTTGAAAAATTTGCTCTCATTTTCATTTTTATTATCCAGAAACAGAGTTAAAAATATCTTTATCATGACATTTTTTTTTATTTCTAGTTCTAGACATCTAGAAAGAATGACAATTAAAAAAAAAAAAAGAAAACTTTCTCTTAAAGGATATCTGATTATATAGAATGTAATCAGACGGTTGACGGGCCAGTTTACAGTTGGCATTAAAGGCTTCCTCCACTAGCAGAAGGGAGTGCATTGTCCTGCGCTGCATGACCAGGGCTGCATCTGTCATGTTAACTCTTTGCTGCTGAAAAAAACATTACATTGTAAGCTGTATTTCTATGAGACCCTTTATTATCCCTTTTATTCTTCTTTCGAGATGTTCTCTCTCTTATTGTTGGTTTGGCTTCCCCCCCCCCCCCTTTTTTTTTNCTTTTGCTCTTTCTTTTTCAGCTCCACAACCCTGTTTAACTACTAAAAGTTTGGTTGTGGTTTTTTTTTTGGTTTTTTTTTTTTTTAATTTAAAGATGCCCTAAATTTTTATTACCTCCTTTTAAGAGCCATGACTAATACTGCCTCAGACAAATAAAAGTGTCTCATTAGTCTCAATTTTAATGTTTTTCCTATTGCCTTGAATTCAAATTCAGATTTGTTTTTCTTGTAGGAGTAGATACTTGTTGTCAAGGACTGCTCAGCTTGACCAGGTCTCTGACAACACAGAACAACTGAACTCCGATATTTTGTTATAATCCATTCCTACTTTCTCCTAAGTTTTTTATTGCAACCTCCAACCACATGGATCTCTTCTTATAAGCAATTATTTCTCCTAAACCTGATTCTTAATGCTTCTAATTCTAGATAAGGATTTCCCTTGCCTACAAATCTGAACTGCTATGCTATGAATTATAGAATAAACCAGTTCTAAGTGTTAGCTTATTGGAAACACAACTACAGTGATGTGTTTACTGGAACTTCCTTTCTTTTGATACTGACACATCTTTTGTACTTGCACATAGGGTTTAAAAGCCTTCAGTTCCCATAAAGCATACATTCAGGAATTCCATCCTGGTTGCCTTTTCAGTTCACTTTTTATTCTCCCATTATTGTTGTTCAGAGAGATCTGAAATAGCTGCACATAATCCTTTTGCATCCTTCCCAAAGCTCTTATTCTGGAATAGCTGCAGCACCTCCCTAAGAGCAGGGAGTAGTCTCAGTTGAGAATAAATTATGGCAAGTTCCATGTTTAGATCTAATACTTCTTGTAAGCTAATTATGGAACCCACAAATGCAAGTGATGGCAGAGTACAATGAACCAATGGATTTTTATTTTTTTGGGAATGGGGTGGGTGGGTGGCGGTGTCTGACAGTATTTGGAAATATTAAACAAAAAAAAAATCCTACTATTTGACCTATAAACAGCTCATTCAGCTGCTGGAAGTTTTGGCTTGTTGATTTCTACTGCTGTTCTTTTTGCACTAGCTTATAAGCAACTCTTCAGCTTTTCCCTCCAGTTATAGAAGGCTCCAGAGAGATATTCACTAGAGACACAAGGGATACGGGACAATGGGAGGGAAGTGCAAGCACTCTAAAAACCATGAAGAGGTGTTCCAAATATAGTTCCTTTTTGCTTTGCTTGACTATTATCCCTTAGCACTTCTGTCTGAGTAACAACAATATCCTAACAAAGGTAAGTGGTCTTCATGCTAACAAAGCAGAGTGCATATCATGGTACCTAAAGACCTCATAAAATTGGAAGATAGGCTAACTTTTCTCTTTTTCAGTCCTAACACATTTTGGATAGGTCACACATTCCAGTTCGACATCCAGAAACCAGGGTCATAATCTCAAGACCATCACGTCTATTTCACCACCTACTCTTTTTTACAAATATTTTTGTATCTTTTTTGTCTCCAATTGCTCAGCAATTATTTGAATAGCATCACCTACCAAGTAACTTGCAATTCCCTTTTCAAATCACAAATTTACAATCACTAAGTGTAACTCTAAGTCCGCACAGCCAGTTTTCTTTATCATAGCTTGGATTGTACACAAGATGATGGGGTTCTTGTCCTTTCTCCCACCTCCTTGAAGCAGGGATTGGTCATCTTTTGTACAATAATAAACCCAGGTGAATAAAAGGAAGTAATGTATTCACAGAAAGCTGAAAAACAAGAAAAAAAAATTACATTCCAGAATATGTATTTACAATTCAACATTGTCATTTTCATCCAAACTAATTCTTTTCATATATCTGCTTCATATATCTTCAGTCTCCAATGAGAGAGTAGAATACGACTACGATTATTTTCCTTGCTATTTAAAAATCGCTCTAACATAATCTTCTGGATGAGTAACTTCACTAAATATGGAGGTGTTATTTTTGTCCTTTTATGTCTTGAGACATACCAAAAACCACTAATTCCTACCAACATGATAAAAATTCAGGATGACCAGCCTGACAGTGAAACAGGTCATTCGGCTTTCATTACTCATTGCAATAAAACCAGATTGCCGCCTTTCTCCAATCCTAACAGGCAGTCTCCATTTTCAAGGTAGAGAAGGGAGGAACTTTATTTTTTTTTTAGCACGAGTTTCACAATACTGAATCCGTTGATATCTGATGATACATTATTACTGAATACTAGCACATCATTACTGGCAGAATGCAAATACTTTCCAGGCAATTTTGAAAACATAGGTGTTTGCACTCACAAACTGCTTACACTCCCAGGTGCACACCCTTCCCTACTTTAAATCAGCAAGACATGCTACCCAATTGCAAATCAGTAAAAGTAGTACCTAAAAATTAGACAAGTAGTATCACAGACAGTAGGTAGTTATGGTACGTATGCGACTTGTCAAAGTAACAGTATCCAACTTTTTGAGATATATTTATCCATCAAATTCACCTGTGGAGGGGAAAAAGCAACAACTAAAGATTCTCAACTTGAGGTCTGCATCCCTATGCATCTAAATCTTTAAAATCTTCTTCAGACATTTTCTTATCTGTAGGCAAGTAAAGTCCCTGTATAGTTAAGCCTCCATCAACAGGGCTAATGCACTCAGATTTCCCTTGTAATATGCACACAGAGGTACTTAACTCCTGATGCTCACTGTGCATACATCAACTTTCACCCATGCTCTTAATCTTTCTTGTTCAGCTCTGTCTAAAACATAGAAATACCTGAAGCAACAGCATAAAGGAAGTCTATGCTCGACCACTGCTGAAGGCATTCTCCCACCAGAACAGGATCTAGTCCTATTTTAGCGACTGCATGCAAAAGTGTAACTTCAGAATAGATCAAATAGTTACCGCTGGCAGACACCTTTGCACTCTCACAGGCATGGGAGATAAAAAATGGATTCTGGGAAGTTTAAGTCTGGATCCATCACTCTCTAGCTGTTGGCTAGACTATAAATTGAATCAAAATTATGAGGCAGGAAAAGACTACTTCTATCTTCTCTCACTCCACAGGCCATTACAAAAGACTGGCTGAAGGAAGAAAATGAAGGCAGTGGTTGCTGAATGCATGCATCTCACAGGAAACTTTAACTCTTAGCAGACGTCTGGCATTGTCACTCCAAATCTAAACTGTTGACTAGAGGAGCTTTATGGCTCTATTCCTCTGTCATTTTTGGCAAGGTGTACAGTAGGGAATTAAACCTTGACATGCAACATCCTGACCTTGCCAGTTAACTATGTCTGTCTGCATATTAAATAGTCACATGCTACTGAAATGCAACTCACCTCCCATTCACGGCAAAGATAGCAAACACCAACTCAGTATGGTAAAAATGATAAGGCTGGTGCCTAAGCTTGGCTTATAGCTCACATGCAGGTCTATGACAGTACTAAATCAGAGTAAACCTATTTAAATTCTATTTCCTTCAGTGATAGCAACCCCAACATGTCCTAACCCTTGATCAACTTATGCTGAGGATGCTCACAGTTCAGTTTCTCTAGGACTGCAGGCAGTTCTGCAGCAATTTGACTACAGGAAGAACCAACAATTTCCAGTTAAAAAAATCTCTCCATTTTGTCCTTTGAAAGAAGGAAAATACATATGCATCACAAAAGCTTCCAAAAGTTTTAATTAGATCTTCATACACTCCTTATTCGCATGCTTACTATTCAGATATTTGCAGATGTTGCACCAATGCCTCACCTGACCTGTAAAAATAAACTTAACATTGGATGGGGAGACTCACCCCTCATCCATGTCCCACTCACCCAGTCCTGAGAAAAGACTAAAGAGTTTGCATAAGTAGTTTCAAAGGGAAAGTCCAAAGGTATGCAAGTGCTGATCCGGACTTCCAGCACTGTGCTTCCAGTAACTGAACTTCTGTAGGAGTTTGGCAGCCTACAGCCACCCTGAAGGCTGTGGCACATTCAGACCTTGTCAGTACTACCACCATGCATCCATCCACCTCCTCACTTACCCTCTGAGATCACAGGTTGGGACAGTACCACACACACATTTAGCCAGGCTAACTCTTTGCCTCCCATTATCCCCTTCCACCAGTTGAATTACCAGGTTTAAACATCCAGCACTCAGACACTGGAGTAATTTTACTGTCACTGTACTAAAAGACTTGAAACAGGTATTGAGCTGTTTCTATATACCTTAAAAATATTAATCAGATAATACCAGCTCAGTCCAATTATAACCCTAATAATTTTGCACAGCTACACGATAGTAGATAACAAAACACTTGTGCATTCTCTCTCCAGGAGCCCTCTAATTGTTCAAGAAAATGGAGGTAAGAAAATGCACTTACAGAAACGCTGACAGAGCTTGGCCCCACTGCACCTTGGAGAGATATGACCTACCAAATAAGGCACCAGTCTAGGCCACAGGAGATTTTAGTTCAATTTCTAGTTGTATTAGGGTTCACTCTTTATTATTGTAAAGTGTAAATTGTGCCTGTGCATTGCATTTCTCCACTTTGAAAGGTATTTTGGTTGTTCTCTGGTTTATCCTGTAAAGCACTAAGTTCTACAGACACAAGAGGTAGGTATTACTATGTTTTACAACTTTATCTCAACTATCTGAAAATGTATTCTTCCATGCCAGTGGCACTGCTATTTGGTTGTTTATCATATACTCTTCCATCATCCAACAACAGATGTACTTTCTGGATAGTCTTCAAGATTGTTTTACAGAGCACTTGAGAATATTTTGTTTTATTTCTTTTGTCGCTTATTTTCTTTAAGCATTTTATCCTCAGGGATTTGGCTAAGCTATGACCATTAAAAAAATTATACAGCAATATGTAGTTTCTGTTTTCCATTTAAGCTAACTTTTGCACAAATAAATCTCAAAGGATTGAATATACCTTCTCCACTCTTCTGATTCTCTCCCCATGAACGCTGCTTTCTGTCTGGGCAATCTTCCTTCCCTTTGTAGAACAATTATTAAAGCCAAATGTTGCTTGAAATATGGATTATATTTGCCTTGCTCCTAGAATTAAGAACGTAGTGATTTCCTTACCTTCCTGTTTGTCCAAATTCTGTCATCAGGTTCACATAAACAAGTCAAGCAGTCTTTACTGAGACCAAGGAGATGATGACAGGAAGAAAGCAGACCAGAATGAAAGTTGCAGAAAATATGACCTATTCCAAAAGAAACAGTGAATTTCTCTAGTCTCCATTCCAGAGAGGCCCAGACTGCTAAAATAAACTTAATCTATCAAAAGCATGTTTAATGCAGGTCATGACCTTATTTTCTGTTCCCACCCCCCATCCTTTACTGTTATTAAAGACACAGCATTTCAGAAATGACACATCTTCACCTTTTAAATTTGACTTAGTATTAGAAGACTATGCAAAAGTTGAAGCCAATCACAACTTGCAAAAAAAAATAATAAAAAAATCTGTGATCAGCTTCAGGCAAAAGGAAACAAAAGGACAGCAAAATTGCTTCAAAATAGTTTCAGTAAGTTACTACAGCAGAGACGTTCAAAACTGTGCTTGAGTTGCAAATATGAAGCTTCCGTTACATTTTATAAGGGCTGTATAGCTATGTTGCCTAAGTTGCACTGAAAAAACCTCTGTCTGCATGCCTAATACCAATAACGTAACACTTTGAATTTATTGCTTAATTTATACTCACTCTGGCCATTAAAGAATTCTCAAATTCTAAATACTCAGAGTAGCTTCAAATACCAGTCTTTACAAAGAAATAAAATTCTGTTTCAGAAACAATTCCTTCTTTTTCTTGAGTATTAAGCATAGACCCAGAAAGAGGGTTAAAATCTGACGTACTCTGACATATTGGGGTTACAAGCAGCTTATTCAGTTGGAAATAGACTAAGAGTTAGCCTGCAAATATTCAGGAAAGCCAAAGAAACTATACTGGCAAGGAAACAAAGAAATCTAACCTGTTCCTATTCATCGCAATTATTTCTGACACACAGACTCGATCTAAGAAACTTTGAGAAGTTCTAAAGATATAATTATCTACAATTGTTCCTTCATAAAACTGGCCTTTTACAGAACGTGGATCCATTAAGAAAAAAAATAAAAATTACATCCCCCCAAGCCCCCAAGTATTACATGTACAAATGGAGGACAATTGCTTCTCCCTCTGAACCTCAGCCATAGTACTGAATTAAAAATTATTTCAACTAATTTGCATTTCTAGGGGTAACTTTCAGATAGCAGATATTCTCTCCTTTACTTTAATAATTTCACCTGTTTAAATGGCCACCAAAGCTAGTCGAAATAAACAAAAAATGGTCAACCTTTCCAGTAGGGCCAAAAGATTTTTTTTCTCCCTACTTGGTGTTTCTCCCAGCTCTGTACAAACAAGATGTCCATGACTCATGATCACGGGATCACCACTTTTCAGGATTGATAAAAAATACCCGCAACCACCAAAACAAATAGCAAAACACACCACCTAACAAAATCACCTAGTTAGATCTTGGCTGTACACTGTTCACAGGGATGAGGATACAAATGGGTGCCACAACACATTATTATTTAATTCTGCACAAAGCCCCTAATTCACTTGAACGGGTATGTCTTTTGGAAGGCTTATGTATTTTAACTAATTGCTACAGCAATTTGTCAGTATGTATACCTCACAGAATAATGGGTAAAAGCTTTAACACTGAGTAAGATATCTGTTAGTAAATTAACTACAAGAATACTGGGGGGTTCTAAACCTGGTGTTCACAAGAATGCATGTTTTCTATAGGAGATTATATGAAAAATTAGTTTTCAGGACTCATGCACTGGCATAAGCCCCCTTGTTATGTTAGAAAAGGACAGAACTAGGGCAAAACTTACAAAATTTACAGAATTAGTTAACTGTTATGATTTAAGTAACTACTTGCTTAAATTATTGATAACTGGTACTACCAATAATGCAGGAGACAGGATTTTCGCTGTAATCTCAAACATACTGTTACATTGCAGCGCTAAAACCCTTCCAGAATATCATAGATCCATAGAATGGTTAGGGTTGGAAGGGATCTCAAAGATCATTTAGTTCCAAGCCCCCTGCCATGGGTAGGGACACCCTACACTAGACCAGGGTGCCCAAAGCCCCATCCAACCTGGCCTTGAACACTGCCAGGGATGGGACATCCACAAATATAATAGGAAAGAGTACACATGCATGTTTATTTTCTGATTACTTGAATTAATGACTAATACATACAAAGGGCTCTTAAATCTTCAGGGTCTTAAATCTTCGCATCAAGAACAAGCTTCCATAAGTATGAAAACAGAGAATGTGGATACAAGACTTCTCTCATTCAAAATGTTCAAAAGGGTGTTCATAGTATCAGTGAATGTCAGTTCAGCAGCAGCTCCTTGCCACTATTTGTAACAAACCTTCAAATCCAGTCACATTTTTCTTCATCTTCAGTCAAGAAAATACTTTTTCCCCTGAAGTCACATGTCTAAAGCTTCGCTTATTGTATGCCCTGATCCACATTTCCACCTTCTGGTTCCCCAAATGCAAAGTCAGTCCTGGCATAGAACTGGCCAGGACGTTAGATAATAAGCCTTTTGAGTTTATTGCCTGGGATCCACCACTGAAAACATCTGTCAGAAGGAAAGAATAAATAGCAGCCTTTGAGAAGGCAGTGAAACAGTGGCAAAAGCCTAGAGCTGGATGAGTGAAGTGAGGAAGCAGAAGTGTAGGAGGAGAACTGTACACAAGAAGAAGGATTTGGCATCTTGAAATAAAAACCTCTCAAAAAATACAGAGAGGCTCCGTATTAATTCATTACAATTAATTCTAACAGGCTCTGCCTCATCTTATTTTTTTCTAGTAAGGATTTAACATTTTGTAAATTTATACAAAAAAATTGTAACAACTGACACTTTTAAGTGTTCACTGCACTGTTCTCAATTCTGCATAATGTAGGCCTGCTTCAGTGTACATTTGATAGCATCAGAATTAAACATGACATGTCAAACACTATTTAAAACATACATATAAAAATTATCTTCTTTCTTCCCCATTACCCCTCCTTTTCCTTGGCAGCCATCTTCTTTTGCCTCTCTTCCCTTTTCAGAAGTCTTCATCTCGTGTTTTCCTTCCCTAGCTTTTGTCAGCCTTTTCTCTTCTTTCCCTCTCCCGTGTCTTTTATTCACTCTTACTCTCCTCTTTTGCCTTTCAAATTTGCTTTTGGCTAAAGTGTTTTCAACGTTATTTGAATAAATACAAGTTGAATGGATACCACAGGCATTAGCCACTTCTATTGTGCTGCAGTCAACAATACTTCACTTTTTTGTTGCTGCTGCCTGGAAAAATGTATTGTGTTAAGATTTTACCCACTTCATATATATATTGTTTCAGTTAACAGAAAGCAATTTCATATTGATTGCAGAAGCTTCAAAAGAATGTTTTGAGGAAAAAAATAATAAAAACAGTCTAACAGGGTAGAGAATAAAAAAATAAAATGGTCTGGTTTCATAATGTATACATGAAGTAGAAGATTATAATTTTAAGAGCTCAGACATATAAAGCATACGGGAAAGGATTGTTACTCTACATATGCTAAAGGCTGCATTTCCTAATGAATTCAGCTCCCATTTCATTGGTTAAATTAAGAAACAGTCCTAGTATCCTGATACAAGCCACCTTTTCCTCAAAACCTCTCTCCTCTAAGTCTTCCCCTTCCTCCAATAGCCTCCAGAGCCCAGAGTGAGGAGGAGGAGGAGCAGAAAGCACATGAGCAGGACAAGTGTGGCAGTGTCGTTGTTGTTCAATCCAGAGGGGCAGAAGCTTCACAGAAATGGCTTTTTCTGGGCACAGATAAAGTCAGGATAATCCAGATCTTAACTTATGAAAACAATATTTAAAATAATTAACAAAATATTGTGCTCCATGTATGTTTGGAAGGATGGGGAAGAAAGCACTTTAGCTCAAATCAATCTGTTAACAATTATGGAAATATTAAGTCTTTGAATACTGAATCTATCAAGGGAATAACTCCTCCACTGAAATCAAACCTAAAAAAAAAAAAAACCAACAAAAAAGATACACAGACCTCTGCTAACACACATAGGGAAGAAAGGTTGATGAACAGAAAGAACAATAAAGAGAACAAAAGAAGAAATACAAAGGAATTTAAGTAATTGATTTGAAAAAATAGGAACATAGGGCATGTTTATCATTGAAAACCCTCATTGCTTGTACTGTATAGCAGCAGTAGAATGAACTTTTCTTGTTGATGATCTTGGTTGGTTTTAGACTAGACCCCGCACTATTGAAACATTTTATCTGTACATTACCTTTCTTCATTATTATGAAGGGTGCTGTAAAAAAGGTTATTTTTATGTTAATGTTCCTACTCATTCCCTCTCCCTCGAAATTCCTTTCCTTTAATCTACTCTTAAGAGAGTTTGGCAGAAAATTTTCCTCTCCATATAAAGAGATAGAGAAAAGGTCCCTTCCCCTCTTAAACTACACTTCGGGCTTGTTAGATACAGAGAAGGAAGTAGAGAACGATGACAAAGGAAAATAATGAGGCAGGTAAAGATACAGTCTGTGCTCATTTAAAGCTACTCCAAGAAGCATAAACCATAAGCAGATTCTAACCTGCATTGAAAATAATTGCTACTTTGCCCATCTTTTGCTGTTTGTCTCTTCCAAATACATGCTTATTCAAGTCATGAATACTTAAGCAAGGTAGTGTGATTTACTTCAGTTCATCCAGTGTGGTCTCTCTCATGCCTATGGAGTGCTTCCTTATATAGTTTTCTCTGGACATAGTTTTAGAGGCACATTCCATAAAAGCAAATGTGACATGTTGTCTCTTTGTGGTGACACAAACCCAACCTTTCTTGCTCTCTAGAACTCACTCTTTACTAAGGCAATATATTATTAATATTATTATTAATATTATTATTACTATCTATGATTTATTCTTGGCAGCACTGGTAAGGGCTCCTGCCCACTCCAGGGTAAACAGTCACACCTTCTGTCTAACTCAAAATTGAAATTAGGCTGGTCACATAGAACCTGATGACCCCTGTCTTACCATTTCAAGAGGAAGGGGGGGAAATACACTATTTTTCTTCAGCTTTTCCCATTTCATGGATACAACAGACTTGCATGCTCAAAGGAGCAGAACAGACAGTGGCACAGAAATTGTTTCACGGAAATGCCAGCAAGAGGTGCTCAAGCACTGGCTGCTCATTATCCCCTTATGGTTTGTATGCTGCTGACACCTCAATTTCATCAGTGAGGGGTAAAACACATAAGGCTACCCATGATGTAACATCTTGCACAGTATAAAAGGTATAATTTAAGCAAGTACTGGTTACATCTGCTTTAAGCACATAATGTAACTAATATTAACATCAACTTAATTTGAATTGAGAAAACACCTGTATTTATTTTCTTTATATACACATTTTTTTTTGTATGTTAAAATACATTTAGATGGCATAGAGATGGGTGTAAGAAGTTTGAATAGATTCATGGTAAACAGTGACTGTGGAGAGCAATAGTTCTGTTCAAATCACATAGAAGTTGTAGGACCATAGTGCATTACAGCCATAAAGATCGTCAGCCTAAGAGAAATTAAGCTGCAGTGTTGAATCAGGCTCTAGTACAAAATTGTCTCCTGGGTCAACTGTCCGTCTGCTCCAGTAGAAACCTACTGTGAAAGCAGGACCAATCACAACCCTTGCAGTAGACACCAGAAAAGGAGAACAATGGCCTTGGAAATTAAATTATTTTCATATTCCTAAACTCTGTGTAGTCAGCTGTATAAGGCCAGAAACAGAAAGCACCTTTGTAGGAGCATCAAAAAACAGTCTGAATTTACTTGTTTTAAATGGAAAATAGAATCACCATATCTCTGTAATAATTAAACCTTCTATTAAAAGCTAGTCTTGTTCTGCAAGCATGATGTAAGGGTTTAGAAAGCAGTTCATAAAGGCCTGTGGCTGGACCAGGACTTGGCAGACCGAAGCAGGGTGTTCCTGGTCTGTGAGAGGAGGGACATGTTCTCAGTTGGGTAATAGTAACAGACCACCACAGAGGTGAATGTCTTCTCTGTGGTCAGCAATACGACATCCGTGTACATTACTTCATATCTGTCCTGAGAGGGTGGCTTGGTAGAAACCTGCTCAGCTGATCCGATGTCTTTCACAAGCATTAGAGACAACCACTAGTTTTGCTTTCAGTAAATTACATTCACTGTTTTTTTGTACCATTCACCAAAACTAAATAAAATAAAACCACTACCTGTACTTGTGACCTCTCTGTCAGTTACACAGCTAAAATTCTCATTATTTTAGATTCATTTGGTGCTATTTCAAATGAAATCTCACAGGTCTTTGAACAAGGATGTTAAATATTCCCAGGCGCAACAGCAAGCACTTCAGCAAGGCCTTGGAGTCCTATTTGCCTTCTTTGTAGTTGTACTGCAAGGGCAGCACATGACCGCCTCCAAGATTAATGCACACATATCTTTCATCACTTCCAAATGGTGAACTCCTACCTGACAATAGGAATGCTTTTTTATAGGCCACAAAATCCATAACCTTCAAGTTGCAGTAATAAAGTCCACCCTTCCTCTGTTTCTCCATGTCTCAGGATTAACAACTTCTTCCAGTATGAAATCTTTGCTCTCCTACATACTGCCAGCACCACTTAACTGTACATCATTTCTCACTAGCATGCTCCCTATGTGAAAAGCATTAATGAAATATTAAGAAAGAAAAACCTCAGAAACGTTCCTAAAGAAACTTCATCTGTAACCTTCTTCACTCCAAGACCAAACCTTTTGCCAATTTGTTATTGATCTCAGATTTCTGCTACTTATCCCCATGTTCTTCCATATAGCTAATTTTCTGTGTGGTACTATTTCAAATTCATTACAGAAGTCCACACAGACTAAAATCTAATCTTTTCCTTGCCTACAAAATCAGTTACTTAAAATCTTCATTTAATGAAAATATCAGGTTATCCAGTATGATCTTGTGTTAATAAACACATGCAGTAATATATCCCATTTTTTATTTGCTGTCATATTTCAGTTACTGTTTCAATAAAACCTCATTATATTGATACAAATAACAGGCGGATTATGAATTTGATGGTTGAACTTGAACAAAATAACTTCAGATCTTTTGGCAACGCAGCATTTCTTTAAGAGGTATGGTTAAAAAAACCACCCACCTGTAGAAACTAGATAATGATAACTGAATTGCTGATGGTTCTTTATATTGCATATTTTTCTAACCCAAGTAGTATTACTGGGTAGTTAAATTACAAATGCAGTAGTACCATATAAGCAGAGAAACCTAAATGCTGAAAACATGAAACTTTCAGCCTTAAAACTATTATTGTTGTTAGTGCATTTGCCTTATCACCTGGGAAGCACTTCTGCAAAGCATCCTAACAACAAAAGAGTGCTCCATAATTACTGCTTATATGTAAGGAAAGGCAGCAGGTGCATTCAATGGAAACAAAGATGACGACCAGTTTTGGACAGCGGTGACCACAAAAACCTAACTTCTGTGGAGTTCTTACATCACTGCATCAAAGAATAGTTCTGAGCTTGGTTGGCATGAAGGACAGATTTCTGTAGATTTTTGAAAGGAGGCTTAAAACATGAGCATAGCAGAATGAAGGGGGCATCCCAGTTCTTCACTGGAAAGGAAAGTTTACAGAATCAACGTGAATCTGATCCAGCTCTCTCTGCCAGAGTCTGGTGTTTTACAAAGGAACCTCCCAAACTAATTTCCTCGGGCTTATCCACTGGTAATAGCCATGATTCTGAACAACCAGGGGCATGCCTTCCCACCCTGCCTCCTCCCAGATGGGAATTTTCCTGGTCCCCAGGTCTTGTAACCTCCATCTTGAGGGTTGGTTAGAGCCAGGTTTATACGAGCTTTCAAAGCACCATAGATTTCCCCTCACCGCTTTTCCTGTACTGTATCTTAGGATAGCCTGGCACCTTGCACTTCCAACTTTGGTCTAAACATGCAGCACTGAGCATGCCCCAAGGGATGTCCCAGAGCTGCCCTGGGACTGGGTACACTCAGAAACAGGCCTTCATTCAGCTTCAGTGACTGTTTTTCCATAGAAGATTCACTCACCACTATCTATTTTCAACATACTCTTTTCTCTCCTTTGCAAGCCCTGATGCAGCCCCTTCTGAACTGAGGCTACTGTCAGCATCTTGACCTGCCTCATAGGTTACTTACATGTCGCCTTCACCAATCCACCAACCTCAGGCAATTCTCCATTTTCACAATTCATCCACCAAGTCTTCAGGGCCTCTACTGAAGGGAGCTGTGCATTTCCTCCAGCTCTATGTCCCACAGACCCACACAACTTCCAACTTCAAGATCAGCTCCAGACATGAGTTGTAGAGAACCAAGAAGCAGAATATGAAAATAAGATGTTTCCCACCTCATTGTCCTGCGTGCCCTCTTCAAGAGCACAGTTGATAGGACATACCAGAAACTAAGTCAGTGCCACGAACATTAGACAATGAGGACTGATGCCTGTATCTCCTGAAGCCACAGAAGATGAAAGAGCTACCCGGTGCCAACACAACACAATAACAATATGAATGTGATGCAGAGACCCCCAGTCCACCATTCCATAGGTGGGAAAGATACTATTCTGAAGTCATTCTAAAAGAGGAAAACTAGAAACAGTAGCTTCTCCTGGGACAAGATAGGAAAAGCAACTTCATATCTCATTGGGACAACAGTGAAAAGGAGGAGAAAAGCAAGACAACAGCATGTTGAGTGTGGGGTGGAAAAGTAGAATATTTCAATCATTCTGGGAATCAGGAAGAACAAGACTTATCACACAGGAGAGCATGGGGCAAAAAGTATTAGAAAGAAAGTCAATGGATTTTTTTTTTTTCAAGTGCAAATTCTTCCTGCACTAAAGGAGGTATGTTGCCAGTTTCAGCATTGCAATAGCAGCCTTGCTTTTCCCTTGCTTTGAAAGCTGTGTGCCAGTGATGCTGTGGCATTCTATGCCCACTTCTGTGCAGTGCAAGCAAGTACCTAGAGAGGGATAAAATAATTGCACTGGAAGTTTATCAGCTATGGCTTTGAAGCAACCAATCTTTCTGAAAGCTTGCTTGTTTTCACTTATGACTATTAATTTCTAGGACCCATGAACTATAAAAGCAAACTCAGGAAAATTCATATCACTAAGGCAAAGTGGAAAGAAATGTCCATCTTGTATTATATGGAAATAATTATTGTTGTAATTTTTATTTGCTATTAAAGGAAAGTCAGCATAACTCTAATTCTTCAAAGAAAATAAATCACAGGGAGAATACTGCCAAAACACTGTTCAATGTCATATTAGTAAATGTTTGTCAGTTCTTCGAAGGTGTAATTAAAGACATGGCTTTTAAATGGTCAAGGCCATTTATGAACTTAGACATGGGTGAAATCTTTACATTTTAGTGGAGAGAAGCCTCCAACAGTGAATTTCCAATTCATTTGAACACTATATGTCAATTTTTCCTTGCCATTTCTGTTGGTAAAAATTTCATAATGACATCAAGGCTAAGGTTTTAACAATAAGAAAATGACAATCATAGAAAACAACATTATTACATTTCTTAAACTATATTAAAAGATATCTGAGAAGAAATGATAACAGCAAAGTTGGTTTTACACAGTAGGACAAGAAATGCAATCTTCTAGAAGGAGTTGGTGGACTATAATAAGGAGGAAGGAAAAAAAAAGCAAAATACACATAGAATTCTAATTTTTTTTTTTAATTTTATAAAGGCAATGGTTTCTAGGATTCCTGAAATTTGGCTGTGCCCACAAGGTGATTTAACTTAAAATGTAGTTATTTTTCTTCTTTTGCACAAAGAAATTCCATTAACCTTGAGCTTGCAATGTCAAACCAGTAATGGTGAAATCTGCAGTTTACACTGCTCTTTGCACTTCCAAAAACATTTAGTAAAAATATGGCTGAAAGCAATCTGCAGAAAGTGTAGGGGCAGCTAACGGAAAATAATATGACGGATAAACACAAGGATTTTTTTAAAAAAAGAGCCCATTTGTCTGCCAGCATAATTGTCACAGTTACTTTTCTTTTTTAATAAATTCTAAAAAATAAAAAATAAGAAGTGCTAAACTTTAGTCAGAAGGATTCTGTACTTTAAAATTAGGCCATAAATATGATTTAATATAGGATCACCTTACCTTTTTAATACAAATGTTTTAAACCTTACTTTATGCTCCACATAAATTATACATCTGCAGTTCATATCATTTATAAATGATGTGGCCTTTAAGGAATTTGACAGTGGACTGATCTAAGATCAAGGGGACGTTCTCCAGAATGCTCTTAGGAATAAACATCAATCTGACATTATAATTTTTTAGGCATTTTGAAGTGAAGTATCAATTTTATCAGATAATTATCTACTGGAGGTCAGCGTATGTCAGTTTCCAATCATTTTCTATTACAGATATAATACAGCGAAGGTATACATATACTGGAACACATTTTCCTGGCACAGTTATAACCAAGTAGTCCTTCAGGCTTCAGGAAGGGAGCGTAGGTAAAACAAAGATGTTTAAGCTGCTCTCCTGAGCCAGACAAGATGCACAGCACACACAAAAGCTTTAAGTCTCCTGTTGTGGTACTGTCCTAGCAGGGATAAATTAGTGAAAAAAGCTTAAACTAATCATGGCCAATATTCAACGCCGTAACAGAAACACTGCAGTTTGTAGCATAATTATATAAAAAACTATATTTAGCAGAAATCACAGAATAACATAGAAAAATCTTACTCAAATTTATTTCATCTTCACTACGTCCTTTAATTCTGCTAGGGTGCCTATTCGTTCCTTTTTATGAATTTTATGCCAGAACTTTATATTATCTCTTATTTTAGAAACAAATGTGAACTGTTTCACCATAAAGCGATGGAGCTAAAGTCTTACCCTAGTTTATAAATGTAAATAAAAAATAACTGCAGTTACCTGTCATTATTTTCCACCCTTAAACTTCCCATAAACTACTTGCAGGTCTCACAGACGCAAATGATTTTTTCCAAAGCACCACATGAAAAACAAGAACATTGCAGATATACAAAATGAGTTCAAAGGTGTCTCTTGATATACATCAGTGTAATCACAGCGAGAGTCTGCCCTGTAATGTCTGCTCATTTTTACAAGAGTAAAAGATATGCATAGAAATGGTTTATTAGGTGAGATGAAATGGAATGTTATGTCATGCAATTATTTAAAGTCGGGTGGGTTTTGGGTTTTTTTTGTTTGTTTTGGTTTGGTGGTTTTTTTTCTTTCTCAAGATTACTAAAAATTAGTGTGATCTGAGAGAGGATACAAATTCAGACTTCCCAGGGTCTGGCACTGAACTCGTAAGATGTGGTCTGTTAACCTCTTTTCAAGACCACCTGAAATTAAGTGCTATTGGCTCTGCATTTGATAGAAAGTACCAGGCAAAAGTTTAAATACAAATTTTTGACTTGCAAAGCAGAACAGGAGGATGGATTCTGCTCCTGTGTCAGACTCTGTAAGCGGGTATGTCACTTTGGACATCCACATCACTTCTCTGAGCGTGCTTCCTTGTCTATCTGGCTTGGAGGCCTTCATGGAGATTCTGCTCCTTTTAGGCTCTGAGCACTGATGGGGTGTGAAAGCACAGCTATAATCCAGGTAATAATAAATGCACTCACTCTCTCATCACGTCACACTACAAGAGCAACGCTTCAGGGGATTCAGTTGGGAACCTGGTAAGCTCCAGGAAGATCTTCCACCTGTGAACATGCCCAAACGGAAATACCCCTCAGCGGAAGCCTCACAGGGCTCATTATAAGATAAACAGCTAAGAATTAGCTTGCAGAGACTAAAAAAAAAAAGTGATTTAGAGGCTCCTTTCTAACATAATTAGGTGATTTATGTTTTTCTGAGAAAGAAAAGTTCTCACTGCATAACTTCCATATTTAAACACTGCAAGGGAAGTCTAGGGCAAAGGTAAAATTCTCTCTAAAAAAACAACCAAACGAAACACCGAACCTCATGTAAGGTTATAGTTGTTGGGCGTTTTCTTTGTCTTTTATTTTTACTCTGAATAAACCAATTGCCTAGAACTGTCAGATAGCAGCATTACAGCCTGTCATCTGATACTGCAATACTGACTGAATTACATAGGTTAAGACAGGTTTTCTTGCCTTATATGCCAGCAAGGCTGCTGCTGCCTCCCTCCACATGGAGGAAGTAAGCATACATCTAACACAGGCTTTTGGAGCTCTGACAGGAGAGATTCTCTAGCCTCAGGTGCAGACAACAACAGATTAGGTCCTTTCTGGCTACAACACCTTTTAACTCTGGTATGGCCATCCTGAAGGTCAGTTTAGACCCACAGTGCCAGCAGATGTAATGCATATGACACGCCTCTTCCAGTGCAGGCTGGCTTCACCATGTCACTATGGTGGCGGAGGTGCCAATGCGTGAAGAAGCCTGCTTTAGCCTTCCACAGCCTCTTTAAACCTCAAAGATAACAGAAATACTACAGCATAAAAAGTGAATTATTTTGCCTCAAAAGCACAGCTAGTCTCGTGTAACACAAACTGTATTTCATCCTGTTGGCTGTCTGTTTTTTCCCCGCAGGGTGCTAGCTATTCATCCCATAGAGCCTAAAGTGCACCGGAAACACATTAACGAATCAGGCCTTGTGTTACAGTTATAGATGAGATATTGCCCCCATTTCACAGTTGGAAAAATAAGTGCATACAGAGAGCAAATGACTTTTCCAGTCGCAGAGCATGCATATCTGTGGCAGAGCTGGGAGAGTTCGTAGACTATCCCTCTGCTTGAACCACCGCCTTACATCCTATCCCTCCCCAGGACTGATTCTCTTCTCATGAATGGTAAAAAACAGACAGAAGTTCCTGAGAACAGACATGCCTAAAAAAGTCTTTGGCACAGGTTAAAAATGGACTTGAAGCTTTAAAAAGACAGTCTAGGGCTCTGGAAATGCATAATGGGTTTTTAAGCTTCATTTTTAGTTTTTGTGGCTATGTAGCAAGATTTTAAGTAGTCGACCAGCCCAGTCCATCTGGGTGTTCCTGACGGTGATGATAGCGGTGGCCTCTGCTTATACATGCTGTGCTCATCAACAAAATTCAGCAGCTGACATGCAGCATACTTGTTTTTTGTTCCAGTTGGGCTTTGATCTGCAGCATTCAAAAGATGAGCCATTCCTTTCAAGATATTTGCAAACCTTGTCAGAGTCTGATTGCGGTATGACATCGACAAGAAGCTGATTATTACTTGACTGAGGAAGCACTGTTTCCATGATCACACTGGCTTTTCTCCTATTATCTAGTGAGCTAGACATGAGCACACAGTACTGTGGCAGCAGCTCCACAGCAAAGTCCCAGTACCACTGCCCAAACAGAAAAGGATTCAATTTTCCTATAAATGCTGAAAACCTGCCAAGAAGATTTCAGGACAGTATTGCTGTGTATCTCAGATTTTAAAAAAAAAAGCCTACCTATACCTACTCCAGCTCTGAATTATTCAGTATACTTGACTAGGTACAGAAAGTCTATTTCACCTAAATATTGTATTAATTATACACTAGTGTGGTAGGCAGAAAGGAAACAAAGGAAGGGGAATAATCCCTTTGGAAATTACAAAACACTACTTTTCTTCATTTTTTTCTTTCTTCACTTTTCACTGTTTCAGCCCCCAACCTCCATTTTTTTATGCCTTGAAAATGAAAAAAAAAATAAAAATCCCCAAACTTTCAATCTGAAATTACTAGATTAAGGTAAAGACATAATCTTTGTGAAAGAGCACGTGCATGCCATCTTTACAGAAAATCACGACATGCTCAGAGCAAATGCCCAGTTCCACTACATCATCGTTCAGCAACTCCTCGGGAACACCAAGCAACCAAAACTTATCTGAATGAATACAAAGAAGGTTCAGTCTCTGCTTCCCTCCCCAGGATCTTAAACACTACAGTACAATTACTGGTCTCTGGAAAAAAGCAAAGTCACTTTAAATAATCAAAAAATTAAGATAAATATGTGTTCTATACATAGCCACAGACCGTATTCAAATTTCCGTTCTCTACTAGTGCCTTTAATCCACAGAGAGGTTGCCCTGTCTCAGACTCCTCAAGTGAAAGTATGAGACTGGAGAGAACATAGACCTCCTCGATATCCGACCACATTTTGGCAGTTTTGCAGATTTTCTGCCAAGCACAGTGGAAATGTTAAACGGTAAATGAGCCAAAGTCCTATGGGCATCTGACAAGAGAGCGTCTGGAAGAGAACTGCTTTCCTGCACCAGAGCAGCTGAGCTAACACAGTGAGCATTTATTTTCACTGAAGCATGTTGCCACAACCCTCTGTTTATTTTAGCATTGTCAAATTTTCCAGTAAAACCTTTGGGGATATCCTCTACCTTCAATGCATGCATGCAACTTCCATTAACTTCAGGGAAAGTATGTACTGGGACAGGAAAAAAAATCATTACGGAAAAGCTTTGGGATCTTCCTCCATAATTGCAAGCATTTGTCCATGTTATTAGTCCTACAAACCTAAAGGTAATTCAGAAATAAACCAAATACTCAACAGAATGAGCAGAAACTATATAAACCAATGGTGTCTGTCTCAGTTCTCAACATTAACATAGACACTTTGGTCTGTTGCACCCACTGGTTGCTAATGATACAAATAATAAAGGAAGAAAGGAATTACTGATGAGGAAGGGTAGAAGAAAAAAAACCCTAGAAACAAAAGAAAAAAGTCATTACTTCTACCCTTACTCAAATAATATTCTGAAAGAAACATTGATTAAAGGAAAAGAAAGGTCTGAGGGCATATACCATTACACACAGGAATAAGCACAACCATACTTTCAGAGGTCTTGACAGACCCCAGGGTACGTGTCCTTCTCTGCTTGTTTAACTCTCCTGAAATCTGCCAGTGTCAGAAAGGAATTAGCATGATGGTTTGTACTCACTTGGAACTATTTGTGAACTGGATCGAGTGGGTGCACATAAAATTAAGTAAGAGAACACCGGTGCTGTCTACTAAACTGTTAAATTAATCCATCAAATGTATTTTCATTTGATGGTCTGATAGATGTGGTATCACAAGCACAGTCTCTACTGCTGCGGATATATTTGCTAAGCAGTTTCAGTTTCCCTCTCCCTCCAAATGACTTTCCCAATTGTCACTTTAATAGTTGTACGCTTCAACAAAATGAGCTTATGCCACTAGCCTGCAGTGCCTTAGTTCCCAGTTGTCTTCTTTCCCTAAGAAAAATAAACTAAATGCCTAAAAAAGCTGAGCTTGCTTTTTATTTTAAAATTCTTTCGTTTATTCATTTTTGCTGTTGGTGCTTGGAGTAAATTGTAACTTAAAAGTCTCACCGCTGACTTAGTGCTGGGTGTCCTGATGGTTTTGAGAGACAATTCAGAAATAACTAGGACATGAAATGAAACATATTCAAGCTGTACATTTACTTTTACAGGTTGACTTATCACATCACTCTCTTCCCACCTTTTCTACTTTTTCTGCAGTGTCAGTCTCTACCTAATTGTTAGTGTCTCATGCAAACATCCCTGAACTGTCTTTTACACCTCTGCTACTCTGAAATATCTCTGAATGAAGAGGAACCAGACAATATTTAACCATGCTGACCCCCGTGATGCCTCTTACATCTTTGCCAGGTGACTCTGTCCCACAGAACGGAAGGAACAAGCCTAAGGTCTGTTAAATTTGGGGATAAAAAGCAGCATTTGCTTTTACCTGTTCTTCAGTAGAAACAAACAAGCTAATAAAAACCCAGCCTCTGATGAACCTGTGCTGCATCATGATACGTAAAGAAATATTTATTTTCTCAAATTACCCACTGAAATAAGGAAAACTTGATTTTTAAAAAATTACTATTTGTTTTGCTTTGGAAAAGAACAATAATATATACTACCCCAGAGCATAACCTGTTAGCATCTAGCACGTTTTTGGAATAAGGCATCCAAACAGGCATACTTTCCAAAATTGC
This sequence comes from Psophia crepitans, assembly GCA_013399095.1. Lineage (NCBI taxonomy): Eukaryota > Metazoa > Chordata > Aves > Gruiformes > Psophiidae > Psophia > Psophia crepitans. The sequence continues at coordinate 86,550 of VWZZ01000592.1, forward strand.
TTTCAGTACAAGCACTAACCTGTATGCAAATCCATTTTGCCCCATAGCTACCCTCCTGAGAAGAGACCATCATCAGAATAGTCCTCACAAACTATAATCTGGCGTTGAAAACAGAAATTGACAAGAAAGCAGTGCTAAAGCTTTTCTATATCTTATTACATTTCTTCAATCTGTCACTCTTCTTGCAGATTGTTATCTAAAATATTTCAAGAAAAGTAGACAAAATAAAATTTTCATAGTTGTTTCAGGTGACCCCAGATTTCTATGAGAGAATAACTTGAAATAATTGTGAACATTTTATACATACTATGTTAACTGATAAATAAAGCTACATGTTAATCTTGAATGTGAAAATGGTAATTTTCCTATTAGGAGAAGGAGTAGAAAGAGGTCAGGATGTGCCCTTACAATTCATTGCAACTGAAAGACTGCTTCTATTTGCAGCAGTCATCTGCAACAGTAACTATAAAAATATTCATCATTCTTCCTTTGGCTTAATTAGTAGTATTGCAGTATTCTCCAGTTTTAATGTCACAGTGAATTAGTGTGAGATCTACAGCCAGGAAAGATTTTAATGGCAACCAGAAAAGAGAAAACACGGAGACCAGAGAGGAAGAAATAGAAACAGACCTGGTGCGGATCTTTCACCTGCACAAACCTACACATAAAGTCCACACCACTCTAGAGACACGTGCTTGAAATCAAAACATTTTGGCAAGCCCATCACCTTTGGTATTCTCTCATTTGACCACTCTTGGTTTTATACTTGGAGAATTAATAAATCCTTCCTAAGCAGTCAAGTGTTGTCAGCCCAGTAAAAGGACATCTGTTTCTGGGTCCTTGCTGGAGAGGTGCTAAGTACTGGCAGCTCCTGTACAGCCTCATGGACCCGTTCTACAGTTTGTTCTCAGACTTCACTTGTACATTTCTGCTCATGGCTCAATTCCTGCATGTTTTTACAGTCTCAAATTTCAGATGCAAAAGTACAAGGGCCAGTCCCCCTCTTCTTTGAATTTTGCATGAATAGTCCTGTTACTTGTTACCTTCATGATCCAGCTGGTAGGGGAAAAAAACCTCAAAACCAAACAAACCACAAAACAATGAAGGAAAGCAAAATCTGTTAAGTCTTTCCACTGAATTCAGTGGACTTTGAATCAGGTTCATAAAAGCTTGAAAGAGACTCAAGACTCAAAAAGCTTTTAAAGATTTTTTTAACTAATCAGTAACTAATTTTTAAAAAGTAATGCTATCATGCAGAACAGAATATGATTGCTCTGATACATGCAGTGAAGAGCTACAAATGTTAATAGTAGAGGTGCAAATATAAAGACAGTTACTATATCTGCACTATACCATTTTGTGAACTACCATTCGCTGCTATTGTTAACTGGGAGGATCAGTGCAGATATTTCTAACTTGAGAGGTACAACATGTTCCAAGTCAGCTGTCAATTGCAAATAATACATTTTAATGTTGTTATTACTGGTTTCCTTAGGCACCCATATAGATTTATCCTCAGCTGGATTTAAAAAAAAATAAAATTAAAAGAAATCAACCCACACCAAAAAATCTAAATTCAACAGCTAAACCCCCTCAGACCTCTTAAACCAGCAACAACATCCATTAACATAAGTGACACTTCCTTTAAAAATCTCTTTCCCATAAATTGTCATGCCAAGAACCTATATCCCAAATCCTTTACAGGAGAGTTTAAATCTAAGAAGTCAGCTCAAACTCCAGTTTTGTTTGCTTTGGGACTTCTAAATCAATAAAACACTTTTTGTTCAAATATACTGCAAGGAAAACAAAGTAACCCCTTTTTACTTCCACAAAATGCAGGTCTGTATTCAGAATAAGCTGCCAGCAGTGGTGTAAACGAGCAACAAGAAATAATTACGTTTGTCTAAGAGCTAGTTAGCATCTTATTTAAGCTTAATATAACAATGATGTTGCAAGATAAAACAGCTCAAAGTTTTATATCATGTTCCAAAAATGACATCAGAGAGTAGCTCCAGTTGCACAAAGACCAGCTGAAATCCTCAGAAATAGTGTAGTTCAGACAACTGCACATGGAAACCACACACAATAGCCAGGGATGCACGGACAGATCAGAGAGAGAAAGGGATGAATGTGCTATGCTGCTGCTAGCCTTTCTAAAGTCTTAGTGAGGATCCCATGTAAAACTTCAGAGCAGAACAAATAATTAAATTGGCAAAGCTTTACAATAAGCAGCAAATCATTATCACTTTACTCAGCATTTGTTTTTGAAACAACACACTGCATTCTTTTGGTATTCATGTGACGGTTACGCTCACATGTGCAGGAACTCTATTGCCCTTGAGCGTAATAAAGAAGGGAAAACTGTAGGAAAGGAGGAAACAAAAAAAAAGGTCAGATGTCCCCAAATGAATCCCTGCTGTGCCTAGACAGACAAGTCATGTTAATGGAAAAATATTCAGTAAATTACTTTTTACTGAATTAAAGCCAGGTGAAGTTTGTAAAGAGTGAGGATAATTACAGCAGGATTTCTCTGAATTGAAGACCTAGGCGGCTGCTGGCTCATGTGACACAGCAGCTGTGCCGGTCCTGCAGAACAAGTAGGCTGTTGCCTTGTCTTTGACTTTCTACTCTTCTCCAAACCTTGTTTTTATTAAGGAACCTCCCCAGGAATTTTTCCCCTCTTTATTATTATTTTTAAATATACTGTCCAGTGTAATTTCATGGAGCTATTAGTTGTCAAGAGGGACTCAGGGGAAAACCAATTAGCACAAAAGATTCCAGCCTACAAGTATTTTTAATTACATATCAGTCCTTCCCTGAGTAAAAACCACAACAACATGGGGCCACCTCAAAAGAGAGGTACATATTTACGTTGCCTGTATCGCAGCAACATAAGCAGCTGACAAAAAGCTCTTCCAAAAGGTGTCATCCAAACGCTTTGCAAGAGTTGTCCCTGCACTGATGGGACAAAGCTATCAACAGGAAAGGCCGGAGCAGGAGGGAGCATACAGACACAGAAAGGGAAAACAATGTATTGGGGTCACAAATAGGGCAGTGGCAGAGTTATGTTCTGGTCCAGGCTTTCTGCTTTCAGGAGAACACCCTACCAATAAAGCATGTCAATGTTCGCACCACAAATAACAGCATCACTTTCCAGTCAAGGTGGATACAGATACGGTTCAAGTGCACCTTTCTGATCCTTGGCATACAGCTTGCAGACAAGCCTACTTTAAATAGCTATTTTAGAGAGCTATTTTCCGTATTTGTCTTTCCATAAAAGCTCCTTCAATAAGCAACCGGCATGAAAAAAATGTATAGGTAGAAATATCTCTGAAGATACATTAGAAACATTCAGCATTTCATGAACGGTGATAATTAGAGCAAAACCATACTCCACAACAGCTTCAATTTCTTGGCTTTTCCACAGCTTTACAACAAATGAACAGGGGCAATTGCCTATCAGATGGTAAAGACCAACCAATAATGGTATCTCGGAAGCAGAAAGGGAAGGAGACTGGCAGTACATTTCAAGAAAAGGGGAGAAATGTTGGTAGTGGTTTTATACTTGTTGATGACATTACAGTACGCACATAACCCTGCACTGCAGAGAAACTAGGTACTAAACAATTATTTTAGCAATATCGGCTAAGTGAACAGGAAAAATAAAACATATTATGCCAGAAGACTTTAAAAATACAGTTTCCAATGCCTTTTTCTTTCTCATGGTACAACCTGGTACCAAGTGACTCTGCTAAGAATCCTGGTTGAGAGGATCCTGTCAAGGACTCCTCTCACGTGTTCCTTTTAATTTCACGAAACCGAGATAGTGCCATTCTGACACTGATATAGAGGCATCGGGTGTTTGTTTTCTTTTGGTGGGGGTTGGTTTGTTTGTTTAGGGGGGGTGTTTTTTCTTTTTTTTTCTCTCTCTCCAGGACTGTTTTGATCATGCAAGTGAAAACAGAAATATTAGATGGAAATCTTGCAGAAAGAGCACATAGAACACCACTTCAGGAGAAAGATGAGTCTCCACCGCTGGAGGTTTTCAAACCCCAGCTGAACAATGTCCTGAGCAACCTGCTCTAGGTGACCCTGCATTGAGCAAGGGGGTTGGACTGGACAATGTCCAGTGCTGCCTTCCTGTCTCAGCTATTCTGTGATGATATGAAGATAAAAGTAACATCTGAACTGTGAACAGAAGACGTAATAGTCTTAGCTAATAAAAAGAGAAATGAAATCTAAAGCCATTTTGTTATCTCATAACACTTCTCTATTTGTTTAGATCAAAGTTTTTAATTTCTGTAATTTTGTGTGTGTGTGTATGCATCTCCCTTTTCTACCCAGGTCATATCTCTTTTACAACATATTTACATATTTACAACTCAATTTCACCTTCTTAAATTTCTTAATGTAAAATTACCAGCAGGGTATTAGAGAATTATTTATTTTTAAATATGGACATTTTGTTGGCTCTTTAGAAATACAATTTAGAATTGTCTTTTCTCAAGACAAGACTTAGGCACCCTTGAATTCCCTGCTAGCTAAAATTACAATGTCAGATTCAGCTATGATCTAGAAGGTAACTCTATGTAAGCTTTAATGCCACATTTCTGAGTAATCACCTCAAAGCTGAGAGAAATTTTCTGGTTAAAATTAATTTGTGTTTTACCTGCAATACTGTGAGTCAAAAGCAACCAAGTTGAAGTATAATGCCACAAGTCAAGGCCATTTGAAATCTCTGCACCTCCTGAAGGGGATTTCTTGCAGGAGATGTGGATCATATAGTAGAAATATAAAGTTTTAACAATTAACAACACTAATGAAAGTTTCAAAGCACTTTAGACAGCATAAAACAAAAAATTATTCTAGATCTTGGATTCTTGAGTTGATGCTTGATCTGGTGATTCTGCACTGATTTAATCTAACACTTTGGTAATACTTTTGCTGCCTGTTTTTTGCTTCAGAATTTCTAGTCTCAGTAGTTTTCTAGAATGTATGTTCACATACATCAAGAAATCACACTGAAATCTTTAACTGAATTTCATTATGGATTCATATATATGATATAATGTGGGTGTATCTGTATGCAAACTTGATTTTCTACTTCCAGTCAAGCAAGAAACATGGGAAAAAGACATTGCTACTACTGGGAGAGAACACTGTGCTGCAGAAAATCAGATAAACTTCAACTAAAATATACAATATGAAAACAAAACTCTGAAGCTTTTACTCTGAATTTACATAAGTTACAGAATGTAAAGCTCTGTGGCAAACGTTTTTAATGTCTGAAAGATTGTAAAACTCTCTAATAAAAATTCATTTTTCACAGATCTAAATATTTGTTTCTGTCAATCACTCCGTATATGTTTGTGCTTACAAGTTTAGCAGTTCAAACTCAGGATTACTTTTAGATTATTCTTTAAAGATGATGTTGAAGCAAAACAAGGCAGTAAGTACCTAGCTTACTGTCAGAAGTGTTATTTTGGTAGACAGGATGGTTAAAGAATGAAAGGCCAGAATTTCCTGTATCTGATGTTCTTTAATAATGAAGTGTGTGACATTAAATCCTTAGAGGACATCCTTACATCAATTTTATTCTTATTCACAAATAAAAAACCTAAGGGCTTTTAGTCTAGTTTTGGGAAAAAAAAAAACCCAACAACTAAATTCAGGATTAAGTTTGAAAAACTGCCATGGGATCTATTTGAGTTCTAGGTGTTAAAAAAATGATCAATTAATAGAACTGGTAGAATAGTACCTCTTTTGCATGTGTTTGTGAAAAAGATGTCCCATTTCTTACAGAAAGTTTTCAAAATGGAGAATTCTTTTTTTCCTATTTAATACAGAAAAAAATCTAATATGTAAAAGAAATTTACATATTTGCCGTGTATTTTCTCTTTTCCAATAAAAAAACCTACAAAACCCCCCTTTGTAAATAAGTAAAAACATCAGAGCTTGTATCTATAAAATTCTGATAAAAATATTTTTCTCTGATTCCCTGAAATAACAGATTAAGAAAACAAAGCAAATGAGACTTGTGTTTCTGTCAGCTGCTGAGAAATATCACATAGACTTCTCTTGTATTTTTTACTAGACATGGAAATTCAAAAACAAAATATGCAGAAACATATTATTTTTTCCACACCCCCAAAAAAATCAGACTTACACAAACTGTAAGGATGTGAGATGAATGCTGAATGACATATTATATCTTTTTTTCATAAGGCCACCAAACCAGATAGGTCTAATCTATTTCTAAGTGACAGGAGTGGTCAGATTTACCTCCGATCTTCATGCCCAGTAATTTAACATACCAGAATGCTTCTGAGGAAATATGTAGTAGGAAATGCTAATGTTAAAGAGATGCAAAGTGAAGCTCTGGGGAACTGGTCATCACCTAAGATCCCAGGTCTATCTGATATTGGTGCAGGTGGAGGAAGGAAGACATCCAATTCTGCACATCTCTCTTCTGTTGTCATGATCACTATTTTCCTCAGAAGTTATATATTCTACAAAATTGAGGTAACAAGATGGCATTTCCTCCAGCTCTGACACTTTTGGTTATACATGCTGGTTTTGGCTAGGAAAGTTAATTTTCTTCACAGTAGTAGTATGAGGCTGTGTTTTGGATTTGCGCTGAAAACAGTGTTGCTAACAGAGGGATGTTTTTGTTATTGCTGAGGAGTGGTTACACAGAGGCAAGGCCTTTGCTGCTGCTCACACCACCCCACCAGCGAGTAGGTAGAAAGAGGAAGGATATTCAGAGTGATGACGTTTGTCTTCCCAAGTAACTGTTACATGTGACGGAGCCCTGCTTTCCTGGGGATGGCTCAGCACCTGTCTCCTTGCTGTGCTTTGCTTGTGAGCGCAGCTTTTGCTTTACCTATTAAACTGTCTTTATCTCATCCCATGAGTTTTCTCACTTCTGCTCTTCCTATTCTCTCCCCCATCCCAGCAGAGGAGGGCGCTGGGGTAACCCACAACACTATAATGACTAAGAAAGGGATTCAGAGCAAGATAACAGAAAGAGAAAACTTTCCCAAGTTCAAACAGAAGTGATGGAAAAAGAGTTGAAATAGTGAACTTTCATCCACTGGGGTTGCTTTCTGGTGGTGCAGATGACTGCAAAGACCAGGGCTGTGTGTTGGAACTGAGGGAGGGATTCAGCGGGGACACTGGAAATTGCCATGATGCAGACAGAATGAAATGATTCATCACAGACACTGGGGGTGGGGGGCAGGTATACAACCAATACCAAAATATCTAACCTAACCTTTAGCTCTCTTTCCCTCACAGAAAGCCCACCTGTTCTGCCTTCTCCTAAACTTTTAGTTGCTTGCAGGTTCCTCATGGAATTTTTGCCACAAGTCTGGGAAATGTTATCATCCCTTTGATGGTTATATTCCAGCTTTGATACATGCCCTTTATTTCCATCCATCCCACTGCTCCAAGCTCCTTAGCTGTGTCCTTGCCTACTACTGAACTGCTGATTCATGTCACGGTGGTGCTTTTAGCTAAAAGCTGCCTTTTACAAAGGGACAGGAAAATGCCTATGCAGAGATGTTGCTCAGCACATCTAGAATAGGATACCCTATTTCAAATAAAAACATACTTTTGAAGCTCGAGTCAGTATTTAATCACAATGCTAAGCTTGCCATATGTCCAGACATAAACCTAGACAACCATGTCCCTTCATCCCTGTTGGTCATATGGCCAGCCTGGTTTCTGCCAAGTCTATGGCAAGGGTGTATTTTTTCAGAGCCCCCGAAGCTTTCTACCTTTCTGATTAAAGCCATAATTACCCAGGGACCCCAACCATTTACAGAAGTACCTATGCTCATGCCAGGCTGAGACTGCTACAGGTCAGGCACTTACACATTTTCAGTGTTTTGCTGCCTGACACAGGCATTTGAAAATCCACTGAAATCTGTATGGCTGGCTGATACAGACAAATTCCTTTGTTTTTTGCATAAGACCAAACTTACACAGATATCTAAGATATGCATACATTTGCATCTCTCATTTTGGAACCTTAATTCTCTCTAAATTGGTTCAGTGCTTTTCCTCTTTTGTCACCAGCATGGAAACTTCAAACACATAACAGAGTGGGAATAACTGACAAGTAATTGCAAGACCAGTAGCACTTTATATTTCCACAAAAGCTTTTTTTCTTTCTAACACTGCAGCTCTTTCTGCTTGCCTCTCTGTCTCCTCAGTGATGACAGTGCACTTTCTTTGGCTTCAGGGTCCCTTTTGTCATTTCGGTTCAGAATTCACTGGGAGATGTAGGCAACCAGGCATGTCGTCAATCTCTGCTAGACCACTGAGGTGGTGGCTCAGTGTCAGCACTGAAATATTGCCTTAAAGATAAACAATTAACCTGATTAACTACCCAAATTATTTTCAGGTAATTCTGAGCTCCCAGCATATGCTCCATATACTTCTCTGAACATTAGCTGCTGCATCTCCATGCTGCATTCATATTTCTCTGTCTGGCAACAGCTATGTACGTAGACTGTTAGATAGATATTCGTAGATAAAAGCAATGATGAACAAAACTGCGTCTCCCCCTGTTTTGGTATTCTGTGACATTCCCATCTCAGCAGACTATGTCTGGCAGTCTCACAATGAAGCACTGCATGTGTCAGGGAGATGGATTATATCTGCAGTGTCTGAATTTCAACCCTGACTATACGATCGCCTGCTTAACCTTACCTCAGGGATCTTGAATTTTGTGTCATTGAATTAGAACAGCAAATATATATATATCTCTTTATGTGCCCTGATTATGTCACATTGCAAACATTAAATAGTGTGAGATAACAAAATGAGAGGAAACATATCCTTTATACACATTTGGCAAATATCACGTTTCCTCTTTTTTCTGAACTGTAACGCTTGAAGACCAGTGGTACCTGCATTTTTGGGGTGGTTTGTTTTAGATTTGGGAATTAAAAAAAAACAAACACCAATCTAGCATGAATTCCTTTCTTGTGTCTTTAGGCAGATCACATAGAAATGAGAAATAAATGGATTAGCATTACTCCTTTTCACTAACTGAAGTATGAGCGACAATGCTGCAAAAACCGTATTAAATAAATTGGTTAATCTCACCTCCTTCAGACCAGTTTAAAACATTGGTGCTGCAGCTCACAGCTTCCCTAAAATTCATATCTAGTGTATGTTAAAAGAAACAAGGAAATGGCTGGAAAATGCCAGAGTCAGATATCAGTATGATGCTGAAAAAGTCACACTACCTGGAGCTGCACACTATTTTTTTCCATGAAAAATTGCTAAACTTGGACCTTCACTGTTATAAACTCAGGTCTGGACAGAAACAGAAAGAGATGCTAAGAGTGCAAAGGTTCATATTTTGCAATTTCTGAAGGCAGTCTTATATGGGAAGCAGCTTTGTCCATTTGAGGTTAATTTGGTCCTTTTGAGTTATGACCTAAAATTTGTCTTATAGGAACTTAAAGACTATAATAGAAATATGACACCTTGAGTAAAGCAATGAACGCAGATGAAAGGAAAAACTTAATTAAATATGGTAGCACACACCTGCAGCTGGATATCTCCAACTGTTCACAGTATTGGGCATTGCACTTATTTTTAGGATGGAAACATCAAGCTAAAATGCTTGTAGTTAAGTTTTAGTGCTAGGTTCTCCTTTGTAAAAATCTCCTAATTAGCGAGACTTACTCCACCAGTACTTTAAAACCTGCGTTTGACTTCTTCTGAGAGATGGCTGTAATGATGTATTGGGAGCACTTTTCACTGATCATTCAGTCTGGATTGGGTTTGGGCTTTAATCGAGCATAGGGAAGAGTACAAGACTTTTTTTTTTTTTTTTTTTTTCTTTAATTAGATTTCAAGTCAATACAATATACTGAAGGCATTGAATTAGCACACTGGATTTAAAGACTGTTTAATTCATCTTGGTACTTACACTTTAAAGGCTAAGTTTTTAAAAATAAATGAAAATAACTCCCTGGTTCTGTAACAGTTTTTCCCTTCCACATTCTTGAATCAGATAAAAAGAATATTAAAGAAAATTTTAATACTGCAGGAGACTGAACACAGGACTGCTCATGTATCTCTGCACATTCATTGCATGCTAACCCTATATCAGAACAAATTATTAGAAAGAGAAACACCTGTAAGTGATTTATTACCAAAGATGTAGGTCATAAAATATTTCAGAATTTTTCCCCTAAGTACTATTGGTAAATAATGTTTATCCGTCCCAAATAATCATATTTGAAAATATAGAATCCAGTCAGTGCAATAAAGAAACAGTCTTAAAGATTTGCAGAAATGCCCTCATGCATCTAAATTGTATTTCCTGGCTCATCTATGATTCTATCTCGGCTGAAACAGAGTCCAGGAGCTTTCCTCACACTCAAACAACACAGCCTGTTTCATTAATCAGCTTATTTTGCATTTCAACACCAATATAATGTTTTAGTTTCCAAAACACCCTTATTTCTGTAGCTGTTTCATGCTCACTTTTCTTCTTTCTGCTAGAGACCAGTCTATAACTACCTACAGTCACATTGCACAACCCACAATATTTCTCATGACTGCAAATTCTGCGTATCTCAGAAAGCAATAATGAGTACAACACGTTCAAAAGCCTTTGGCAACCTTATTTTTGAGACAGGCTTGAGCAGTAGAGACAACTTTATACATCTGAAGATCAGTGACAGACTCACACTGTCACTGAGATGACTTTTGGCTGCCCCGGTATGAAAAGCTGCTTCTACAGGTCATTTCAAGACTGTCTATATTGCCTCAGGGTATACATTGCATTAGTACTTTATACAGTTACATCTGTTATGAAAACACTGCTGATATTCTGTAATTTCACTATGGCTCCCAAAGGCTTTCAATACTATCTGGTGCTTCTGGATCCAACAATATTTATAATGCCTGCCTTTGGGAACTAGCAGCAATAGCTTTCTAGAAGACCGTATTGAGATTCATACCTTGGGAAGCACTGTTTCTAGAAACAGGCACGTATGAATCTCGTTACTGCAGCAGCAAATGCAGGGCAAGGACCAGCCTTTGGTAACTGTGAAGCAAAAATAAAGAAATCATTACATGTAGGTAAAACCCATGAGTTTGAAGTTATGAATTGCACAGTGACAGTATGAAATTCAGACCAAATTAAAAACCTATTTTAAAAGCAATGCATCATAAACAAAAAATTAAAAAAAACCCACAAAACAACAAAACCTTGAAGTTTTAGTTTACTCAGCTCTGGAGTATGCCCTTCACTACACAAAATAAAATTTTCTCTTGATGCAATCACAGACAATTCAACAGCCTCCATGACATTCATTTCTATTCTCGTACTTTGTTTCTCTCTGGATGGATGGAATGCACTGTTGTCTCTCTCAGTCTCTTAACTGTTTAATTTGGAATATTATCTACTTCTCTGGAAAGAGTCACCTAATAAAACATCCTCATTTAATTACATGGTGACTCCTTTAAATTCAAAACCAGTAAAGAATGTTGCTATATTTAGTCTGAAAGAAAAAAAAAATTATATAAACTGATGAACTGTGGTGGATAAAAGTTTGGGGCATCAAACTTTTAACTTTGAAACAGTATTAAATTGTAGGTGGTTTTTGGGAGGGTAGTTAGTCCATATATTTTGTTCATGTCCAGTATTCCAACTAAGTGCAACTCTTACAGTTTTTGCTAACACTAATAACATGTAATAACACTTAATAATCCTAAACCATGTGATTCAAGTTTTTATGGATACTAATAATTTAAAAGCCAAGTTTTACACTGGTGTTTCATAGAACTGAGCAGAGATTTATTTCAGGAGGACTTTGTGGCATTCAGACCAGACAGACACTCCAATGCCCATGAGTATCCTTGACCAACTTCTCTCAATTGCTGTGTCATGATTCCCAAAAGATGTTATAAAGCATTGGAAAAAGGCAAAGGGTGCTATTACATGAAAAAAACCCAACATATCATTCCACAATGTTCCAAGAGCTTTGCAGTTAATCTCAAGATCACAAAGTCCATGTCAGGGTCTTGGAACAAGTTACACACACATGCTGTATGTATCTGCATTTACATTTATGAACTTTAGCATATAAAAACTTGAAAAGTCACAGACTCTTCTTGAAAATGCAGTGATAAGCTACAGATACACGTTCCAATAGGCAATGCCAACTGCATACTAGGAAAAGGTTTTTGTAATAAGGGGTGTCAAACACAGAAAGAGGTTGCTGAAGAGATCTGAATATCTCCAAGAATGAATATTCCATAGTGTCACCTAGAGAAGGTCCTGGGCAACCTGGTATAAACTGACTCTACATTTAACAGAGGGTTTCTCCCAATCTAAACTGTTTTATAAAAGAAAAAAATGACCACGTATCTTCATAATTTTAGTACATATGTGTTTCCCCCATTCTGTTTTCAAAAAAAGGGGAACATGGTTTCTCTTGCACATCAGGAGGCTACAGCAAACCCCACCACCAATCTGTGGTATTGCCCACTACATAACAGGTTAAAAAGCTGGATAGTGTAAGTCAGCTATGTGGAAGTATGCTGAGGAGATTATTGACATAACAAAAAAAGAGGAATTCATTGTTGAAGTGGGGGATCCTTTTTCTTGACGAACCAATCAGTCTCACAGATGACTGGTGATTACAAGAACATCATAAGTCTCTTCAGGACATTGTGCAAAGCTGATTAGCAAAGGTGTTCAGGCTAGTCATATACCAACACAAGAAAAGAAGGAATTACGAAAGTTATTCAAATGCTGTCTACCATTTTAAATCAACCTGTCCATGGAGATAAGTGATCCAGATATGTTTAAAGAAGTCCTCCACAAGCTGTTTCTAGTGTGCTTTTGCTTCACTAGAACAAAAAATTAGGTGAGCAACATCTGAGCACTAGGAGATACAAGCATATCCACAGTATCAGGTGCAGACACAGGAGATTTTTGCATGCATGAACATATATAATTCCCTTCCTCCTTTTCAAGGAATCAGAATACATGCCTTTGTTCATGCACATAGCTACTCCACAGCAGCAGTACATCTGTGGAAGGCTGAAGTTAGCCTAAACCAGGCTAAATTGCGTTCTCACTATTTGAATGTAAACAGTAAGAAAAAAAGTTGCATTCCAAATGCTAAAACAGGGAGGTAACTTTCCAGATTCAAGACTATTGTTTTATCATCGGACCCTGTTTTATTCTTTTTCTCTTCAAGTCGATGCCAGAGATAGCATCTCAAAGCCATTGTCAAAAGCTCCCCAACCCCCACATCTAGAATTTCTTCCTGGACTTTGTCACTTACAGAATAGAAAGTGCATTATAAACAAAGTTTGACAGATTGTCTGGGGGCAGACAATTAAATCTGGGGGCAGACAATTAAAACTCTATAGTTTTAATTTTTCACAAAAGAACTGTTAAGATTTAAAAGAGGGGACCAACTGGAACCAGAAAATAATCAGCCAGTTATTTTTGGTGATAAGCAAAAATATTTCTAATACAGACTAAGTGGAATCTTAAAAAGTTTCTTTTTAAAAAGACATGTGAAATGGCAAGTTTATACTGAACTTTAAAAATACCATTAACTCAAAAACAACCAACCAAAAACCTTACTGAAGAAGAGAAAAAAAAAAAAAAAGAATTACTGGATGCAGCAAGTAGCAATGATACCAACTCTTCCATAAGACAACAAAAAGGCCAAGGAAAATATCCATCCCTTACTGGATGAAGCGGGGAACTTGACTACTGAGGATAAGGAGAAGGCTGAGATTCTCAATGTAGGCTTTGCATCTGTATTCAATAGTCAGACCAGTTGTCCTCGGGGTACTCAGCCTCCTGACCTGGAAGTCTGGGACAGGGAGCAGAATAAACCCCCCACGATTCAGGTGGAAACAGTTAGAGACTTACTAATCCGCCTGGACTGCCACAAGTCCATGGGGCCAGATGGGATCCACCCGAGGGTGCTAGGGAGCTGGCGAATGTGATTGCCGAGCCGCTCTCCATCATCTACCAGCGGTCATGATCAACTGGAGAGGTCCCAGATGACTGGAGGCTTGCTAATGTGACGCCCATCCATAAGTAGAGTTGTAAGGAGGATTCGGGGAACTACAAGCCTGTTGATCTGCCGGAGGGTAGGATGGCTCTGCAGAGGGACCTGGACAGGTTGGATCGCTGGGCAGAGGCCAACGGGATGAAGTTCAGTGTGGCAAAGTGCTGGTTCCTGCACTTTG
>VWZZ01000592.1:100831-161438 GCA_013399095.1 Psophia crepitans
GATTGTCCCCCTGTACTCGGACCTAGTGAGGCCGCACCTTGAGTACTGTGTCCAGTTTTGGGCCCCTCACCACAAGAAAGACATCGAGACCCTGGAGCGTGTCCAGAGAAGGGCAACGAAACTGGTGAAGGGGCTGGAGCACAGGTCTTATGAGGAGCGGCTGAGGGAACTGGGACTGTTTAGTCTGGAGAAGAGGAGGCTCAGGGGAGACCTTATTGCCCTCTACAACTACCTGAAAGGAAGTTGTGGCGAGCTGGGGGTCGGCCTCTTTTTGCAGATAACTAGTGACAGGACTAGGGGGAACGGCTGCAAGTTGTGCCAGGGGAGGTTCAGGTTGGAGATGAGGAGAAATTTCTTCTCGGAAAGGGTGGTTGGGCATTGGAATGGGTTGCCTAGGGAGGTGGTGGAGTCACCGTCCCCACGGGTGTTTAAGGAAAGGTTAGATGTGGTACTGAAGGACATGGTTTAATGGTTAATAGGTGGGGGGGGACACAGTTGGACTGGATGATCCTTGAGGTCTCTTCCAATCTTAAGGATTCTATTACAATGAATGTTTTGGAGAAGGAAAACGAATGACATGCACAGCAAGATGACCAAGTAGGATGACACCTAAAATCCTGCAAATGGACTGACATATGAAATATTGACCTTTGTGCCATTAAATTCTTGGATTGCTGAACTTATTGTCTTAGGAGCTGTAACTGATAATCAGACAACTCAAGCAGAGGAATAGAAGATTAACATACATCATGTGATTTGCCCGAAGAGTTAGACAAGTAAGAACAAATTCTTAGCTCTACACATGTAGCCCCAGCAAAGTAACTGCATATACATAAACAACTAGAGGGGAAAGAAAACTCATTTTCTAATTCTGATATCTCCAGTTAAGTCTGTACAGAAATCTTTCAGTGTGTTTTAACTGAAGAAGATTTAGCTACATAGTTCAAAACACACTCTTACATTCAGAAAGCAGGGTGTTTATTTTAACGTATACATTCACAATAACGGTTAAGATGAGAACAAATTAAAATAAAGCAAAAAGTTCTTTAAAAAAAAACCCCAACCCTAAGAATTAGGAACTCCAGCTCCATTACAATCTTTATTTCAGGAAGACTTACAGCAACAGATTCAAATATTAACAATACTACTGTCGCTGAATTTTTTTCTGGCTCTTCACCGTGTTGAAGCAGGCTAGGCTTCATCTCCTGTTCAGTCTTTGAACTGCACTTGTTACTTCTTGCACACTGAGTAAGCAAGACTCAAAGGTTTCCTTTGCCTATTTTTCTCGCTTTTGCAAGGAATGCAGTGCCATTCCAGTGAAGTGTAACTCTTGAAATGCTAAATGAGTATCTCACTCTAAGCCAACCTCTGTCCTTAGCAACAGTTTACGACTACATTTTATTATTTTAATGAGATGGAAATAGCAGAATGTTTGGCAACGTTGTAATAAAACAGCTACATTGCTCATTCAAATGAAACTGTATTAGATACAAAGCGTTCATTAAAATAACATTTCTGTCAAACTTAACCTTAAAAACAGAGTAATTCAAAGCTAAAGCTGAGTTTTAACTCTTCACTTGTGCCTGCACGCTGCAACTATCTCGTCCCATTGATAAACAGAGCATATGATTTCCAAGAACTAGGCAGTTTACTCAGAGATTTAACCTCCGTTTCTTTCCACTAGTATCTTAAGCCTCACAAAAGAAATGTTATTTTCTAAGATATTTTTAAGTTACCTTTGTACCACATCTTGATCAAAGCTGTGAGTCCAGGAAAAAACCCAGCCATTCTGTGTAACAGATTGGGATTCTTCCAAAGCCATGCATAAGACAGATGCCCATTTCCAACAGAAAATCGGACATGCTTTATGAAAGGTGATATTTTATTTAGTTCAGTAACAGTAAAACAGATGCATGGAGGAAAAGTGGCACACAAAGGATCTCAGACACAGACTCAGCAGAACTTGGACTTGCCAACTCATTTTACAGATGGGGAAGGAAGGGGTAGCTCTCCTTTTCTCTCTCCACATGAATATGTTTCAGTTTCACTCAAATCAGCCCCATGAATTCCTTTCCCTATTATTTATGGTTATTGATGTAAACCAAAGGGCTAAAACTATCCTGACTGGTTGCATCAGAGTTTGGCAAAAATAACATCTATAGTAGTTCTGCCATGATGCTCATCGCTGTAGTGCTTGTTCAGCTGCCAATAATACACTGAGCAACATAATATAAACCTGTCCCATCCTTCACTCAGCACACACACTAGTACGTACCAGAGTATTCAGGACAAAGGGCAGGGGAGCCTTTGATATTTCTTTCTTTTTTTTTTTAAACACTTACTTATTAATTTAGATTTATGATATATAAAGCATAGTGAAACAAGCACACTTTATACTTGAAGCCAAAGCGGAGAGGGGGGATTTGTGATCCCTTAGGTGTTCACACAGATGTTGCACAGCTTTGGACCAATCCTCTAGAAAGTTCTTGCTGTATCTGTACTGACCCATCAGATATGAAGTGTGTGTGTGTGCATATGTATTTGACTGGCTAATTAAAATTGGGTCACTTTCTTGCATTTCTTGTTTTTCCTTTGCAATGTTAGCTTGAAGGAAGGTGTCCCTTGGGATCTCTAGGGTTATAGAGCAGATTTCTAGCTATTTCTGCTGAATGCATTCAAAATGTATTAACAATATATATATTGACTTCACATTTCAGTCAACATCAAAATTTATTGAACCGTGAGGTAAATATTAATCTCAGTCTTGACTTAATCAATATTTACCACTTGGTTCAATACATCTTGATGATCATCTCGAGATAAGTCAATATATACTTGATATGCAAGAAAGTTTATTACATTGTTACATGGGCTTTATATATTGTTCTATTTTATTTTAGGAGATAAAGTTCCTAAGTGGTATTTTGATACATAATGTTATCTAGTTTTAGCTGATATACTTTATCATAAATAAAATAAATATGTATAATGAGTTCATAGACCTGTGTAGCAAGCTTGGGGAAAGCAGAGCTCAGCACCAGTAAGTTCTGCTTAGTAATGAATTCAACAAAAAGCCAAGGACAAAGTACACAACTGCCACCTTAAGCCAAAATAAAAACAAAACAAAAAAACCCTACAACCAAACCCCCCCCCCCCCCAAACACACCCAACCCAAAAACCCAACAAACAACAGTAGAAAACACCTGAAACCATTGCATAAGTACAGCACAGAAATGTCTACAGTCCCCAGTGCAGCAGAAGAAAAGTTTAGGCTGGAACAAATGAAATATAGACTTAAGTAAGCACAATATAAAAGAATTTTTTCTTGCGTGGGAAACTAGAATAATATACCTTGGGAGGGAGGGAAAAAAAACAAACCAAAACGCTGCTAAGACAAATTATGTAACTACGTGCATGAAACTTGGTCCTTCTGTTTAAGTGAAGTGGATCTCTCAAGTGCTGCTATAAGCAGCCAGTGCCACAGACCTAGCATTTGTATACATGATGCTCATAAGTCAACCTGATCAGTCAAACCTGAAGAGGAACTCTCAAAGCTGAACAGAAGATTCATGCAGACAGAAGAGTAAACATGAGTCAAGGACAAAGACTTCACTGGATACCTAAAAAAAAGCATGTTAGGAAAAATAATCCAAGAAAGTCTTCTTTAGAGTAGGCGTCAGCAATCTGGTGATTAAAATAATACTTGGAAGGGTTTTATTACCCTTCCCCTTTTCAAGAAAGAAAAAAATAATTAGGGAAAAAAAAGTTGTACTGTATCTACTCTAATTTAAAATATAGGAAACAAAGACAACCCAGATAAATTTTTAGCTATTTAAAAGCCAAGAAATGGTTACTGCAGGTAGTTTCTATGTAGAATCTTAAAGAATAACACAAACCATTTTGTAAGTTGTTAGCTATAGGAATTGTCTGTGTATTGAACAGCAAGCAGGCTAGGGAGAGAACAGGAAACAATCATTAAGGCCATTCATACTACAGCTGGGTAAGAAATATTAATTTTTCCTCACTTTTGTAGCAATTTTAATCTTCCTCATACCCATACATATTTCAAAAATAATCAGCAATGCTGTACTTGGGTTTAACTTGTACTATATATTTGCATTATATACATTAAAATGTACAGGAGCTACCATTTTCCATTCTTCAGCTCTATCTTACTAAAATAATGCCAGTGCTTTGAAATAGATGCTATATAAAAAGTTGAGAAAAATTTCATCTGCTGAATTTGTTCTAATTCTTTAACTGAATTTGCCAAAGGCCATCCCCACAACCCCCCAACTTTTGAGGTTCATGATTCAAATCTTAGCAATAAGCAACATGTCAGACCCAATACTAAAAGTTAAAACTTCTTGAAAAATGCATTAATATCACTGAAATGAACTCTGAGGTTAAAGAGTCACTAATCACAACTGCCATGATATCATGACTCCAGCAGTACAAAAGAAAACGTGATCTGATGTTCAGTGGAAATTAAAAAACTATGTTGAAATGAGCAAACCAAAATCCTACTCAATACAAATATTAAACTGCAGTTTAATATGTTACATATTTCCAGGGTGAATTAGAAAATATAGCCAAAAAGCATTCAAAATCTGGAAGATATAGTGAGATTTGTTGTCTTTTTTAAAAAAATGATTAATTTTTAAAAAAAATTTAAAATGTAAAATTTATTTAAAATATATTCTATAAAAAGGAAGTTGAATCCTCCTGTCATATTCTAGGCCTGAAAAATATCATGTTTATGAGAATAGGAGAAAAATCACAAATTTTGTATAATTTCAGTGTAGTTCCCCAACACAAGAACACTGTGTACTTGTGGTTATTACGCTATGTGAGTGATGAGGCATGTACCTGCCGGGGGGGGAGTGGGGGGGGGAGAATAAAATTTTCTACAGGACAAATGTAGACACTCATTCAAGAACACAGGTCATGAACCAGCACTAACATGTGCTGCAGGTTCAACAACCCAGTTGCAAAAGAATCTGCTCCCTAGCAAGTCCCTCATTACAGCACAGAATCTAGGCCTATAGGAAACTCAGCATTTCATATTTCTCTGTTAGTTTGGCCCTGCAGATAAGCTTAAATCTCTCTGTTTGGACAGGTGCTTGAGGGTCATCTTACAATAAGGAAAAAAAAGTTACCAACCAAGTGTTGAAAACTTCTCTCCAAGATAGCTCAAGAGAAGCCTGAGATACACTCAGAGAAGAACGTACTACTCCTACAGAGAGGCCTACCCTCAGAGCTTCCAACATGCATTGTAAATTGCCCTACAAAGAGGTAATAATTTTGCTTTCTTCAAAAAAAAAGATGTGAAACCCCCAAGAAGCAAACACACACCCCCCCTCCCCAAATAGACCGACAAAAGCTAAAATTATCAGAACAGAAATTAAAGTAATAAAGTAGGATAAAAATACAAGTTTTCCAATCAAAAGCTGGAAACCTATTCTTCTGTTTTAATCTCTTGTTAACAGTCCAACCAGATATCTTTACGTAAAACAAACTTTTGCAGTATACAACAAATCTGACCTTACGTTTCTAACAGTTGAGTAAAGAAACACTTCCTGAAGACTCACTGGTTCTGAGTGACCACAGAAGACCACAAAGAGGGGATTTATTTGATCATTTAGTGAGCACATGAGATGCAGGAGTTCAGAATTTCTTTGCAAATGTGTAGGACAGGCAGAAGAGTTTGGGATTCGGGGGAGGGTGTTTGTTTCTAAAAACCAGTATTTCTCCACTTAACTCCGGTTGGAAGATGAGACAAGGCTACTGGAAGTTAAAGCTACTGGAAACGGAAACTACAGGAAGACCAAGATTTAACCATTCCTCAGAGTAATTCATGCATTCAAAGTGGTAGTCATGGGAAATAAACCATGTGTTTCAGAAACACTAGTTTCTGTATTTTGGCTTCCTCTCAGTTTCAGTGAAATAAATCAAAAGCAAAAAAAGCATGCAGTTGCTACATTTCAGACCACAAGCAGCACCATATGGAGCGGCACATGCTAAGGCAGTACCACAAGCCAAGATACAGTAGACAAGAGCTGAAAGCATCATCACATGCACAGTATAGGCACATTAGAGCATCGGTACATCAATTGAGATGGACTGGTCATTACCCAAAAAAAATGCAGTTATTTATGGATTTTAGGCTGAACACAAGATCCCAAATAAGTCTGATGTCAGACATGCTATCTAGTTCTTCAGTCAAATAGATGAAATTGAGGATTTACAATGTTTAGCCATTCCCCCCGCCCCGATTTAAGTCTGGAATTCAGTGTATAGATAGTCAGAGAGAAAGAAAAATTTAAAAGTGGAGAACAACATGTCAATTAGTCCAATTACTAATTGTTAACTAATTAATTTATCACTAACAATATTCTGAACTGCAACAAGATTGCATTCAAAGAAAGGCAGCAGACTAGAACTGAGGAATTTGAAGATGTGATCCAGGAAAAACAGACATTCATAAGAAGGAATAGAAGGGCTGGAGAAACCCAACCATCTCATGATTCATATCATGCCGACACACTCTTGATGCAACTTTACATAATACGAAAGTCTAAGAAATGGGAAATATCGCACATCACTTTGCTTAAGCATGTATAAATGCAAGCAGTAAATGAATATGTAATGAAGATATAATTTTGTTATCCACAAGTTGAAAAAAAAAATAAATTTGGAGAGGTGGTCTTTATTAACAGAGTTTTTCCATATGGCCCTCAAAACACAAAGAAGGTATCTGTACTCTTAGCAAACTGCTAAACTGGTAGTATGCTATTTCCTCCAAACAACACTTGCACTGTGTTGCACAGGATGCACATGCAGCTACAGCTTCTGATGGCACAGAAGGAAAAAGGTTGAAACAAACCATATGAGAGGCAGAGGAAGGGCATGCCCAACTGAAGATAAATTATCAAAGCTCCTGCCAAATCACTTCCAGAAAGTGATTATGGTTATTCAAATGAGGTGGTTGGATCAGCATATTTCTTGCCTCTATTAGCAACTTACAAAAGCAGCTTTTTGTGCCAAAAGAATTTTTTTACCCAACCACTTCAAGACAGGGCAATTCTACGCCTTTATGTAAAAGATCAGCAGAAGTCATGTACGAATTGAAAGAAAATCAAATAGAAGAGGTGAGCAAAGGGAACAATGACATTGTGAAATTGGTGCGTTTGTCAAAGTACAAACCAAGCGGAGAAAAACTTCCTGTGAAAATAATGAAGGAACAACTACCCTGACACAAAGTAGGCTTAGAGTTGGTTTAAAAGGGATGGAAAAAGTGTAGATATGACTATCCTAGATTAGTATTCTCCTTTCTCTAAGATAGCCTTAACAGGAGATACTGCAGTTAGACAGAAGTCTTCGTTCACTTAATACATCTAGTGAGAACGCATTTCACAGTGACTCACATTTGATGAGCAGTTTATCGTGCAGTTAGCAATAAAGTACAGATCAGACATGCCACAGCCAGACCTCATCACCCTTAACCCATAAGACAGGCAGAAAATATGTTTAAAATGATAAAGCATATAGATTTAAAAGAGTTACAGATTTTTCTATACTCTGTTGAATTCCAGAGTGGCACCATTGAAGGATTTACTGACTTTTCTTCTTTTTTGCAAAAAAACAGAAGCCTTAATTGTCTCAGTGCCATAGGATCTGCTTTCGTGTTCCTAAACTAACTCTACATCTACAACAAGAAACAAAAATTACAGAGATATCACAAAAGAAACCACATCATCATAACTGGAAACTTTCCTTGGACAACCAGATGTTCTCTACGAATAAGTAGGTGGTATCTTTACAGAAAGAAGAGGAGAGGCAGCAAGTTGACTGTTTCTCAAAGATCCAAGAAGTACAGTAATGAAACAAGAATCTCAGAACAGAGGATACCCAGAATAAAATTACCAAAGCCTCAAAACTAGTTCACCTCTAACACTGTACACGTGTATGTCTACATAGCAAAGCAGTTCATCTCAGAGACTGACATCAGGGTATCTATAAGCATTTAATATTCTGTAGTAGCTTAATTAGCTTGAATTGTTAACATCTATAATTCATTTAGGGAAGAAAGCTGCATGCTGATTACCTTTGTGCAGTTCTCTCAAGCACCTGCACAGTCGGTTATGTGCTGCAGAGGCTCGTCCGACAGCACTGGGACACAGACCACCTCTAGCAAGTTCTTCGGCTCTGCACGATTACTGGAAAAGAGAACAGAAGGGAAAAAAAAACAGATGAGAAAAGAGAACAAGAGGAGAGAACATGAAAGCAACCCTCATGCCTTCTTCCCCCAGTCTTCCATCTTTCATAGTTTTTCTTGATGCATCAAGCAATTTAATGACGCATACAAAACTGCTTGCCACACCAGTATTCTCGAAGACCAGATACAGAGACAAAGGAATGGGGAAGAGGAGAGCATAAAGTAAAGCCTACATAGCCTCAGAGCCTACACAAAGCATATGTGTTGAGGAGTAACTGGACATCTGAAAATCAGCTGAAAATCCCTATGCCAAAAAGGTTTTAAATGTCTACAGCATAAGAAAATGAAATAAAAGCATTTTTTAAAAAAAGATAAAATAAAAGAGAGAGAGATTTCCGTTGCCATCATTCCTGTGCAGGGCACTTCCTTCATCTCAGGGCTGTTTTCAGTGGTTGGTTTAGTTGCAACAACCTCCACACAGGCACTGTAAGATTCAGGAAAAAAATGTTTCTTCTCACTTCCTCTGGAGTTGACTGGTTTTCTATTTCTTGAGGAACATCACCCTGCTGTATGACCCTGCTATATTTTCTGTCATGAAAATGCCAGGGCACCTAGGTATTAAATAGCGCGCTCTCAAAATGTCCAAATTTATGCTATCCTTTAGGCAACTCCACCTTAATGCAAACAGTACCTACTGCAAAAGATGTCTACCTTTACAGTCTAAATCATGACATATTCAACTAGTCTTTACTGTAAATCTTACCAAAAGCGTAGCACTAAAGCAATTCTCATTGCATTTCAAATACTACCCCAGATCATCGACTGCTCAGCTTTTTGTTCTCTGGGGTAGTGAGCAGCAGCTGTAAGAAAAAAATTGTGCATTGATTTCTAACTATTTTTGCCACAGAGTTTCACCTGCTGTTTCCAGAAAGACTAGTAGAGTCTGCAGTGCTACAAAACTATTTTTTCTGGTCCATTGTAACTATTTGACCATCAGGGAAGATCTAAGTAGAAATAGACATGGCTAAGTGCAGCCATGTGGCTGGCATGATCACAATGCCACTTGTACTGATCTTCTGGGGCTGAAAAAAAAAATCAGTTTCCCTTCATGCCAGAGCACCATAGTTATTTTACATTATTTTAGCTGGAATGCTATTCCTAACTTGCACAGGCTAAAGAGGTTTCTGTGTTCTTTGAGTTTCAAATAGTTACTGGGTTTAGTTTTCAGTACCTCAGAAGTATTGTGTTTAAAACTTGAAGGTGAAAACGTATGGAGTTATTTTTCTCCTCTCCTTTTCAGGGTCTCAACAGACCTGAAACCTGCCAACAAAAGCACACCTGTCCACAGCACCTAACAGCCCAATAGACAAGATGCTTTCCATGGGGCTGGTGTCCATATCTGCCAGATTTCCTTTGTCTCCCTTTAACCCAAGACAGCCAAGACACCCCCACGTTTCATTGCTTTCCTCCTCTTTTTCTTCCAGTGCACAATAATTTCCATCCAAAAAGGCTCAGACAAGAACATGGAAGTAATTATTCCCCGCTTACAAGTGAAGGGGCTGGCTCGCCCATACCCAGGTCCCCATTCACCGCTGTGCTGGGAAACCTGCCTACGGGCACACACGTGCCTTGCTACCGTGCCCCAGCAGCATGGCGCACCCAGGGCAGGCCCTGGGCGCGACTGCAGGCAGGCGGCTATGTTGAGGCCCAATCCTGCTCTCCCAGGCATCTGCACGAACTTTGCCAACACTTCAACTGGAGCGAGACTAACGCCTTTGTGAATAAATGTGGGAAGGAAATCAGTGCTGTTCTAAGCTGAATCCATAGGCCCTTTTGTACTTCAGATGGCCCTCTTTGGAGGAACGGCAACAAAGCTGCCGAGAGTCTGAAACCCCAGTGAACAAGTCCCTCTGGGCTCACTAAGAAAAGCTCAGATATTCACTGCCGCTCGCTTGTTAGGCTCAGGATAAAAAAAGCATACCAGAACACTGCCAATAGTTATCTATTTATATTTGGAAATTCAATAGTTTTATATGAACACAAGGCCATTCAGGGGGAAAGTTTACAAGTCCAAAATGAAGACACTTTTTCTACTAAGCATAGAGAATTATTTAATTTCTCTTATACTTATTCCTATTTCTCCTTTTGATTTACTTTAATTAAGCTCCCTTCAGGCTCTCAAGTCTGAAGAGAAAGGGGTTTCTCCCTCCCCTTCTTTGTAGTACGAATAGAAATGGCTCTCCAGGCAGGTTTTTCCAAATGCTCACAGCTTTGCTCTTTACTTAAATAAAAGGCCTTTGAAAGACAGCAGTGTAGGATGGTTCACCATAGATTTGAGATTTTTCTAACATCACTCCTACAGTGCTCCAATCTGGACGGTTTTTCAGTCAAAACCTCGGCTGCTATTTTCAGCCAGCCATAGATGTCAAGATAAGGGGAGTACACTTTGGAACTTGATACTAGAGTCACGCACATCATCAGGGATGCAAGGGAGGGTCATCTCATCCTCACTTTGTTGTTAACAGAGACTGTCACAGCACCTGCTGAATTTCTCTTTATATGTATTTTTAAAATTCCAGGGCAAGATCTTGTTTCACTCTTTAACGCAATGCCACACTCTCTGCTTCTAAATTTATTTTTAAGCTTAAGTCGTTCAAAGGGCACTTTCAGTGATAGGGAATGGAAAGTAAATAAGTGTTGCTCTGTAAAGTGATGTATTCCCTAAAACTGTTTCCAGCAGGTATTATAAAGCCTCAGCAAGCAAACTCTCAGGAGGCATAACTAGGTAATGCATCAACAAAGACGCATAAAAACAAGAGGCAGCTGGGCTATTATTAAGAAATGAAGCAGCAGCCTTGAAAGTACAGGGTGTGAGTTAAAGGAAAAAAGTAGTTTGGTTAAATAAAAAGAACACCAGCATCTGCATCTAAAGTGGAAAGCAAGCGCAGCCACTAAAAAAAAGAAAAACTCTACTTCTCTTTGTGTAACTATCTTCTCTCCCCTAGCTGCATCCAGAGCACAGAGCAAAGCGTACGCCTAAAGGGTTCTTCAAAACACAAGTTTTCAGACATAGTTCCATCTTCACTGAAACCAGAAAGAATTTTGGGGTCTAGACACCTCTGAAAGAGGCAGTGTGAGCTCTAAAGCTATGTTGGTATCCACATGGGGGCACAGTTGTACTTGCATGAAGTCCCATTGAACTGAATGGTTCAATAGCCCCTCCTCAAATCCTGTAAACAACAGCAGGGCCTTTACTTAGTTTCCTTCATACAGAATTTGGCACTCGTCTTTGTCTTGTTTTATAATTTCCAACCAAGTTCTTATTCCCACCATTAACAAGCTTTGCTTTTTCCTCTAAGATGGTCCTCTATATACAGTGTCATGGAATACAGAAGGAAGCTACAAAATGAGAGATTAACTGCTTCAATTTGTGTTTTCAGTGTATTAAAAGAAAATTAGAAGTGGAGCTTACGAGACTTCATTGAAGATCACATTTGTGGAGGCATACAGTAAGGAATGCAACATCAGCAGATCTATACCCATTTAAATATTACACTTCTAAAAATTTGGTTTAATAGTCATGCAAACGTAACATTTATTTGACTAGACTTGCAAATGTGTTTGAAGTTCATCTAATCATTTCATGCTCAGAACACTAAATTCATGTGTGGGCACTTTAGTACTAAAAAAAGCAAGCAAGTAAATTGGAAAGAATTACAACCACGCAGATCCAGTACCTAATTCTATAAATAATTTCTCTGTCCTAGCATATTCCACACCCAATATAAACAAAGACAATAAATTTCAGTCACAAAGCAAGGAAAGATGGAGAGAAAGACCTAAGTGTTTTACAAAAAGCATGAAAGAGCAACAACATAATTAGTATTTCCATTGGAGTTTTTTTGGACTGACTCTGTTGTAATATAGTCAAAAGCAGGGCTTGATCCTCAGCCTCCTAGTTATGGTAATTTCATGTCCATTTAGGTTCTTTCAAACCCTTTGGTGAAATTGCTTCCTGAAATTTCACAGCCAAATATCTCTCCTTAGCCGACAGTGTAGGTGCCATCAGATGAAGTGCTTGCTTTTTGCTTCTCAGTCTCATTCAGAGATAAGAACAGAGGTTGTCTTGCACGTAACGAAGGCTCCCATGGTCAGACGCAATCTGCACAACACACTCATCTGGCACTTGGCCTGGGCTTACAGCAGGACGAGTACCCTCTTCTAACTCATTTCACTTATCGTATGGAAAAGGTTCAGTTCAGCCTCTTACAGCAAGCTCATGCCTTAAACATAACACCAGGTAGACATGTTTCAAAGAGCATCCAACTACCTTTTACCCCAATCTACATGTCACTTTTTTTGCATTTCATCTTTCAGCGCCTGTAGTTTTTTCCCCCTTCTATGTAGTTATTTGCTTTACCTAACTAAGGTTAACAAAATAAATTTACTCTCACACTCAAAGCCCAGAAAACTGTATATATGGCTTTGCAAATCCCAGGCTAGGAGACCTACCAAGTTTTCAGCTCTTATTGTGATTACTTCATACAAGGAAAGATAAGGGAACGAGGCCCATCTTTTTTCACCAAATCACAATACCTACATTAAACCACCTAGAATTAGCCTCTTTTCCTTCTCCAGAGCTCAGCTCTTTATTTCACAGTCTTACTCACCTACATTATTTTTTCTTCCCAACAGTCATAGTTGTCTTTTCAAGTTGCTGCTTTTAGTGTGCAGCAAGAGATGAGAGAGTAATAGGGGCTCCATTAAGCCTTTAAATTCATCAGGTGTATGAAGCATATACCTGTGCCTCACCATGGCCCAGACCACAGGCAGCTACTGACCAAAGTATCATCTCAATGTTAAACTGCAGAACAGAGGTACTATTCCAGGCTCCAGATTATACAACTCTGTCTAGTAACATGACATAAAAGTCACAGATTCAGTTGTTTTTCCTTACTTTGCAGTTTAGGAAAGGAGTGAGTTTTCAACAGGGCACAGGCAGTGCAAGTTCGTGAGCCAGTAAGTAGTCAGTATTTAAAAAAAAAAAAGGGTGGTGGTAAGCTAGGAGGGTCAGAGGGGTAGATTTTTTTTTTTTAAAGTTTCATACACCTAGAGAAAGGACATACCTACTCATACAAAAAGACAAAACCATCCAATTTCTATTTGTCTACAATAATTTCAATTTCATGCAGAGTAATTTAAACTGCTTATTTCATCAAGACAAGAACTATAAGAAGCAGCATTACCAAAACAGATTAAAAAAAAAAAAAGTTTTTAATGTGTAAGAGGCTCATAGGGGCCTCATCTAGTTTCTTCCAAAACCATTAAGATCCTTGCCATAGATTTTTTAGATGGGATGTTACAATAGGGCTTCCCTTGAGAGGAAAAAAAATATAAAAATATGTTTTTCCACCAATTCATGACTCCTACAATTATGCAAGTGGAAACAAAATTGTTGCCAGTGCTCATCCTGCCATAACTCAGATATTACATAGCAATAATAGCAAAAAACTACCAAACGTGGAATAAACAAGCAGCATTTACTACATACACACACATCACATTTTAAAAACAAAAGTACTGTCTGTCAGTCTTTTCAAATCTGGCTGGAGACTTGACTCACCCTGTGCCCCAAAAAAGCCAAGACTTGACTCCACACTTACACAACACTCCTCACCACTGATGCTAAACCTGCCAACACCCCAACCTTTTCCTGCTTTGAGGAAAGATGGTGGGAAGGTTGTCACAAAATCAGCAGTTATTACCTGCAGCTGAGCACCTGCATGATTGCACTCAGTGGTAGACCTTGAGATGAGCTCAGCGTCGCTGAAGAGGAGCTGCTTGGTCGGCTTCTGATCCCACTAAGGCACCAGGATCTGAGGGCAACCTCAGTGAGAGCATGGTTGGCCTTTATCCCCCATCCCACCTTGAAATACTCTGCCGCAAGCTCCTGTCCATACACTTCCTGGCTGCTCCAGTTCCCTATCCAACCTCTGTAGGCCCTGCTCAGCCAGCTCTGGTGCCTTTCCGCAGGAAAACCACTGGCCTGGGTCTGCATGGAGCACCATGGGTTAAATAGGGTATTAATATCATTGCCTTCAGGCAACTTATTTGAATTTCAGTGTAAGAACCAGATAACGTAGTTTCCATTACCACATATGCTTTTGAGTTCTGCGAATTTTTTAGATGAATAATGACATTGGTATAGGTATATATGTTCCCTATTATAGCCAGAGAAAAAAGAATATATATGTAGCAATTTAAAATAAAAAAAAAAGCCATAACAAATCACAAATAGAGACCTGCTGAAATTGGTTATGTAAAAATTTTTGACAATAGGAAAAAAAGAAAACTAGTTTTTCCCCTTCTTAAATGTAACCATTACCTTTATCAAGAGAAAAGTAAAGTGTTTTAGGCAGATGTGTGACATTAAGACTGATGTGATCTTTAAACTTACGAAAATTTTAGAAAATTGATCACATACTGATATAATGCAACTTAGTGATGGTGGAACTTACTACAAAGAGAGAAAACAAAATCACAAAATGCCCAAAATTTACCAGAAAACTCATATCATCCTCTCCTCCTTTGTCTTATCCCTTTCTCCCACAACTACAACTCCATATTCAGAATGAGTGTAACTATAATAGCACTGTATAACACCATGCCATTGCACTGTATAATCTTAAAATTTATTTTTTCCCATAAACAGATTGTAAGATAAATTTCATACATCATTTTGTCAATCTAAGTGATGTCTTGGTCTGCAAAGAAATCAATTAAGTAGAACAAGAGAGATACCTATTCTTCAGTACTCAATTTTCTTTATCATAAGGAAAATACTTTTATTATGCACAGAGGACCGTAACTTACACCTAAACATGGTAAACTTTCATATTCTGTTGTATGTATGTATCTCAAGACATCTAGAAGGGAGCCTGTAATAGCCTGCATATGCCTCCACCTAATATAATTTTTCTTGATTGAAATATACGAGAAAAAAATCTGACTTTTAAATTGAAAATCTTTGAAGCCCAAAGTGGACTGGTGTACACTCTTTTGAAAGCATTTAAATAGACTGTACACTCAGTTCAGCTTTTCTTTCTTCTTATTTTTTTTTTTTTCTTTCTAGGCTTGTCTACACAAGAAGGGATAATGGGAAGGTGTATCATGCACAGTGAGCTGCGGCTCAGTAACTGCTGCATATTTAATGTACAGTTGCAGTCGTGGCCACACAGCCAGCTGGCTCACGTCTACAGTGCAAATAATTGCTTCCATATTTGTGGGGACTTTATCGATATTAAGCATTACGTGAACATACGCCATGTTCTTTTTCCCCCTACCAGCCCATCAGCACTGCAGAATTTCACCTGTTGTATACTGCGTACCACGGCAAAAAATGAACAAAACACATTTTTGCCAGTTCCCCTGATTCTTCTCTTGCCACACCATAATCCATCTCCTCCTCCCACACTGGCAGTACTCCTGTCCAGGCCAGCCATCCAAGTGGAACTGGTGCTGTGTGCTACATTTGTGTTTACCAACACAAGAGCATATTGAGGTATATTTGGTACTTTACCAGGGCCCAGGGCAACTGCAGAACACCAGCCTGCTGAAGCCAAGCCAGAGCCTGGTCACAGAGCAGTGAACAACCCACCTGCAGCCACGACAAAGGGACAAGACACAAACATGGCTGGAGGAAGGTTAGTTGGGATGACTTCTCCCAAAGTTCAGGGCCGGTTGCAGATGGTCAGGTAAACCACTCTGGTTACATTTGGCAAAACACAAAGACTCATCCATCAGCCAGAGTAGTAGAAGTTAGGAAAGATCAGGATATGTCAGCATGGGACATCTGTAATGAAAGCATCATTATTGTCCATGGTAGTAGACAAGTGAGAATTCTGGCCTTTCTTAATCAAACAAAAGGGGGTTGAATTCATCCTGTCAACATGGGTCTTTCCAGATCAACCAATAGGTTAGAAAATACGTTATCTCAGACAATGGAGGACAACTGTGCAAAGAACATGATTATAGATGTCATTAGTTGTCTTGGTGCAATTTGGGAATAATTATTTGTGCAGACTCATCAGTAGTCTTCTAGAGATTGACACGCCTTATCATCTGTGCTGACAAGACCTTCTTAATGGAAACATATCTCTTATCAGTGGATCTGCCCCCCATCATATTCATAGGCTAATCATTAATAACAACTAGGATGGCATTTTAGGCTAAAAGTCATCATGTGCTTTTGAATGAGCAAGGGATCACTTGTGCTCTTGCCCTGCTGCTCTTCCTGCAGTTCTGGGAAGACCTGTCCTAAATGTGCAGGATAATCTTTTCCATGAGGTTTGTTTTGAGAGCATGGCAAAGGTATGGATATTAAGCTTGTTATTCTGGGGGAAGTTACCTATCAGATGCTATTCTGACTGATAATGACTTTTATTGGACAACTGGATATTCAGCAGAATGGTTTAACCATCAGCAAAGCAATTACATTTGTCTGAAGGAAGTGAAGCTGATGCTCTTTCACAACTAGGTTAGTGCTTGCTAAGCAATGTCTCCACCTGTTATTTTAAGTGCTTGTTATGTATTGCATAACATCTGAGAAAGCATGAGAAAGCATCTCTCTGGTGTCTGGAAGGCACAGCTTCAGTCAGGTTTACAGAGAAGCAGCCAGCAGTCAGCCTTCTCCAAAATGATAGTGACTAGGGACACGTCTAGCTCTTACTAGATTCTTATTTTACTTGCTAGATAAAGACTTGTCTTTTAAATTAAAGAATCCAATTTCCGGTGGTATGTGTTTTTTCTTGTACCTTGTATAATTTTTCATGCATATTTCATGGGCAGTCTATGCAACACAACATGAATATTTCAAGGACTTTTTTTCCCCAGCAGAATCTCAAGGCAAGTTCTCTCCTACTCTTTTTGTAGGAATATTTTCTTATTACTCTTTTTTAAAAGCTTTGTCCACTGCATAAGGAGGAAAATTAAGTATGAGTTCACATACAGAATTAACAACTAGATGGCACAGTGTCCTGGTTTCGGCTGAGAGAGAGTTAATTTTCTTCACAGCAGCCAGTATGGGGCTGTGTTTGGGTTTGTGCTGGAAGCAGCGCTGATAGTGCAGAGATGTTTTTGTTGTTGCTGAGCGATGCTCACACAGAGCCAAGGCCTTTGCTGCTTCTCGCACCGCCCCGCCGGCGGGATGGCTGGGGGTGCGCGGGGAGTTGGGAGGGGACAGACAGGGCAGCTGACCCCAACTGACCAAAGGGACATTCCATACCATATGACGTCATGCTCGGTTTATAAGGGGCTTGGGAGGAAGAGGAAGGGGGGGCAGCGACATTCGGAGTGATGGCGTGTGTCTTCCCAAGTAACCATTACGCGTGACGGAGCCCTGCTGTCCTGGGGATGGCTGAACCCCTGCCTGCCGTGGGGAGTGGGGAATGAATTCCTTGTTTTGCTTTGCTTGTGCACGCGGCTTTTGCTTCACTTATTAAACTCCTGTACCTGAACCCACGAGTTTTCTCACTTTCACTGTTCTGATTCTCTCCCCCTTTTCCGATGAGGGGGACTGAGCAAGCATCTGTGTGGTGACCAGCTGCTGGCTGGAGTAAAACCACAACACACAGAAGTCCTACTATGAAAAGACTGTGATGTAAAAATAAAAAGATTCTTTGTTTCTGCAACAGTATAAAGTGCCCAACTAATTTTATTACGGAAATGAAAAATATACAAAAGTACAAATGCCTAACCCAAAAACGAAATAAAACCTGTGCAAGAGTGCAGTGTGACAGTTTACTCACTCAAACAAATCTGTGCAAAATAGGAAAGGTTTAGTCTGAAATTCCTTCAGCCACTGGAGATTCTTGGGCCACTGCTCTTGCTGTCTTTGCAATATCTTGAACAGTGGCACAAGACTGTTCGGGGTTAGGAAATTGTAGCCTCTCCAGGAAGAGCTCCTTAGGCTGTCCAGGGCCAGAGGAGGAGCTGTATACAGCTGCTATCCCATGCCAAAGAGGCATGAGAAAGAGGATGAAGGGATGTGACATGCTTCTTTCTATAAAGCTGCCTGCCCACTTTACTTATCAGCTGTCATGGCATGTCCTAGGTTCAAGTAGGCAGCCATGTATGGTCCAGCTCTATAGCAAGTGAGACTCACGTGCACGTGCAGTCCTGTCCCATCTCCACATGAAGGACATGGTCTGTTGTCCTCTCACAGCTTTCCCTCCTTCCCATGAAGACAGGTGGACAGAAACTTTGCTGCTGGCTTCTCAGTCCTTTAATTTTCCAACTTGAAGAAACCCAATTAACTCCCGGTCTTCCTTCTCTCTGACTTCTGGGAACTGGTCAAATATTCCTCATTTCTTCTTGTCCTTCCTCAAATCTTGCCCACTCAGATGCAGAGCTCATGGAATACAACTCAATAATAAGCAGCAGTGGATCATTGCTTCATTTTCAGAGAGACAAAGCCATCACACTTGGGAGATTATGGAGGTGTCTTCAGCACAGGCATTTAGACCCAAGCTAGCCCACTGTTCTTGTCCTATACCCTCACATTGTGCAACGCAGAGGCCTAAAGGTAGGTGAGATGATCCCACCCGCCCTGTCTCATTTCCATGCCTGAGAAGCCACTGCCCTCGAGTCTCTATATGCACCCAGCGACTCTGAGAAAATAGTGACTGACCATTACACAAATAACAGGTGTGTTGTTACGTGGCTGTTCAGCACTGGGTTCTGGGAGAAGCAGGACTGATCTGCCAACTGCCAGTTGGCAGTTATATCTGCACTGCTGCAAGCACCTCTTTTAGCAGAAGAAATGAGAACAGGGTAAGTTTCTCTGGGAAGACTAGAGTGACCTCAGCGCCATATATACATTGTCATTCACCAGAATGGTGACATTTGGCGTAAGTGGAAAGGCAAAACTCCCCTTTGTGGGATGGGTGACAAGGCATCTATGCTTGGCGCAGTTTGGCTTCAATAAATTGTTTTCCCTGTCTTTCAATTTTATACCCCCTGCAGACATGCACAAAGTTCACTGCGAAATAAATGGAGTTTTGAAATGATTGCTGACAATGTCTTCATACTGATAAGTATTTTCATGGAATTATTCCACAAAAATATTTTTTTCCTCCTTAGAGTTCATTGCCTAAGAGCAATACTAAGTTTTGTTTAAGGGCAAAAATGAAATACCTTTGTACAGCTGTAATGACCTAATTTACATGTGATTAAATGCTCCAGGAAATACCTTGCATGTTGCCTCACTGATCCTTTGAAAAGCACTTCATAACATGCTATATTTGAAGTCTCAGAAAAGAGGTTTTAGAAACCTGTTTCTTTTTCACCCTCTCAAGCTCCTATTGTCTGTTTGTTTTTTTTTTTTGTTTCAAGAGGTCCTCCTCCTTCATTCCTCTTCCCTGCTGGAACTGTAATCCAGGACATTGGCAGCCAACTTATTGCTCTCCTATGAACTGTAGCCCAGCACTGTTATCACAGGATCAAACACCGATCAGCTCTTCTTACTACTGGAAACAAACACAGACCATACTAGAGATACAAGTGAGGGCTGCTTCTTCACATCCTTGCAAGCTGAATTCTCAGACTCTTGCTTTTCATCTGAAGCTAATGGATAACCTGAGTGCAATGGCCAGCATAGGGGCCACATACACATATAGGCACCTGCCCACACTCACACACCTGTAACAAATGTTTCTGCTGTAGAGTGTCCTGAATCCTCATCTCACCAGAAATAGAATAGCCTAAGGAAATTCAAGGTTCCCAACAAGCTGGTTTTCACAGCATCATAGAATGGTTTGGGTTGGAAGAGACCTCAAAGATCATCTAGTTCCAACCCCCCTGCCATGGGCAGGGACACCCCACACTAGAGCAGGCTGCCCAAAGCCCCATCCAGCCTGGCCTTGAACAC
This sequence comes from Psophia crepitans, assembly GCA_013399095.1. NCBI lineage: Eukaryota > Metazoa > Chordata > Aves > Gruiformes > Psophiidae > Psophia > Psophia crepitans. The sequence goes on from VWZZ01000592.1 coordinate 120,976, forward strand.
TGCCAGGGATGGGGCCTCCACAGCTTCTCTGGGCAACCCCAGTAGCTCACCAGTTTTCCTGTCCCTGCATCTGAGTCTAGCTGAAATTAGATTGATCCAGCCTAAACAAAGAGAAGATAGGTAAGTAAGTAAGTAAGAAGGACACTGACTGTTTTAGTAGGAGACAAACCAGTGTGCTGTAACATTGCAGGAATGCCAAAATACTGAATAGAATAGACCAACTATTTTCATTATTAATTCCATGCTAACTAATTTACTACACTTTGAAATAGAAGTAAGGAACAAACAATATCTTGTCAGATATACATACCTTGTATTTGATACAACTGTATCCTGGTAACACAGCTCACCTCCCTATGCTTCTTTCAGAAATTTTACTCAGAACTAGTTTCCTTTCCATCCTCCTTACAGAATCATTCTGTGTTTCACTGGAGAAATGAAAGCATACCAACAAACCTATGCAAGGAAGAAAGTCCTGACAGCATCCTATTAACTTTACAGAAACAGACTTGTTATCTGTGAAATGAGGAAAAATTTCCCTTCTGAACAGAAAGAACCTTCCCATTTATTTGTTCAGTAATAACAGCACATTAAAATTCCTCACAAAAATGTACACAAAAAGTTAATCTACTTCTCAAAAGCATTCTCTGCATGTTCCTCCCCCTCATCTCCCATTGCTTATGGTAGCCAGTAGTCCTGACATCTCTGCAAAAGCTTTTTACTAAATTCCAGTGTCCCAGCAGATTAAACCAAAACCATGAATTCTTCCTGTGTGTTTAAACGTTAAAAACAAAGCAGCAGATTTTCAGCTGGCATAAATCAACCTGATTACACTGAACTCCAAAGAAATCAAGGAATAACCTAGTGTACCAAACCCAGCTCACAGAAGCATATGAATGTTTCCCATGCACTTCCTTAAGTGGCATATGGCCATGCAGACACATATCAACACTGAGTCAAGGGGAAAAGACATACTTGCTTGAGCAGCCTTTTCATCAGCAATGCATTAATTTACTCACTCTTGATTCTAACTTATACTTGCTAAGTTGTAATTAAGCTAAAGGCATACTAAGGAAATACCATAGCAAAACTAATTAGAAAGGTCCAGAAGGACCTTTCACCCACTTACGTTATTTGCAAAGGCGAGACCCCAAGCATGCCCCAGATAATGCTCTTGTGACTTTTACTTTGAGTGACAGCAGATTTCCATACTTAGGATGAAATGCATAGGTGACACCTCTGTTGGTGTTACAGGTAGTCTGTAGACCCAGTAAAGCATCAATAAAGCCAGTTGGAATGTTTATGCCTTTTGTTAAGGACATGACAGCTATAAACGTTTTATGCTTTAATGAGATTATGCAATCTTGAAACTCCAGATCCTATGCTGTGTGGGGGCTTGGGTAATTTTGGTGTTAAAGCCTTTGTGTTTGAAGTGCTTCATGCCAAAGCCATTGACTTGGGGCAGAGCAGACTCCCAGGATTTACCCTGTTCCTCAGAAACAGTTGCAGTAGGTGACTGACCTGTCCTGAGACACATTCAGCAATGAAGTGTCCTGCAGCCGGCTGTTGCAGTGTTTCACTTTTCTTCCTGATAGAAAGATTATCTTATGTTTAACTTGAAGGTTCCTCACTGAAAATGAAGTCCATTACTTCTTGTCATATCTGTCACAAAGGTAGGGAACAGATCATTCTTTTCTTCTGTGCATTAGACATTAACATACTTAAAGATTAATCTCATGTTTCTCATCAGACTCATCTTCTTTGAACTAAGGAGTTTTACCCTGCAAACCAAGTTATCTGGACTTCTAAGTTTTTCTTGTTCTCTTCCAGACTCTCTTCTATGGGTATTGAAGAGCTGTGCCCAAGACTGAACACAGTAATCCAGCTGTGGTTCTTCCTGTTCTGTAAGATGCATGTATCTTATAAATCAAACCTGCTGATACGCCCCAGTATATCTTTTCCTGTTTTTTCCATAACATAATGATATTTACTTCTGGTTTTATCCTGAGAAATTTGCAGGTCTCTTTCAGTGGACAAGCTAGCTTGCTGTTCCACTGCCTCCCTTTGCGTGGCCAATTATTCCTATCTAATGTACCTGGCAATTGTCCCTAATGAAGTCCGTCTTATTCCCCCTCACCCCAGATCATTTTTCATTTTCATCATTTTGACTTCCAAGCCTGTCTCCCACCACTCTGGCACTCCCTCCCTACCTGGAGCTGGACAGGCAGAACTCTTTTCAAAACAGCCTCCCATCTTCATAGTGAACTATAAACTATCAGGCTATGGCTTTCCAAGTAGTTTGTTTTCACCTTTTAATTTTTTCATCTTGATCCCACTTCCCTAGTTTGCTGTGAAGACATCGCATGAAATATGACCAAAACCTTCTTGAAAGTCAGGATACAGAGCATCTACTATTACTCATTCTGTTACAGAAAGTAGGCAAATTTCACCAGAATGAAAAACTCCGTTTACTGTTCTTTGTTTTGTTGCTGTCTTCTAGGTGTCTGCAAATATTCATATAAATCATTAAGTGTTAGGTAAAATAGTTTTTCCAATGTTTTTATCCTCTTCCATGGCAATTAAGCTTAGGAAAAGATTACCTAGTGTGGGTACAGTCAAAGATGAGAGTCAACAGTAAGATCTTCCAAATTTCTTTTATTAACAACATCATTACAAGCTCTTTAAGGTAGCAACTTCTAAAGATGTTAGGGTTAGCTCCTGTCACACATGGTTAAAAAAGTTGAAGCTGTGTTAGCGAAGCAGGAGGGAGAGCAATGAGACATAAACTTAGCCATGTTATGAAAAGACATCTTACAGAGAGGAGGTTGTGAATTTCTTCTTATTCCAGAACTACAGTACTGACTAAGGGACAGAAATTATCCTTGAACTTTCGGGCATTTGTCTTCCACTTCTGCTTTTCTGTGTGCCTTCTGGCAAGCACTGTTGATTCCGTTGAAGGTGGAGAGGCCTTGCAGAGAGATCTGGACAGATTAGAGAACTGGGCAATCACCAACTGCATGAAGTTTAACAAAAGCAAGTGCTGGATTCTGCACCTGGGAAGGGGCAGCCCTGGCTGCACGCACAGACTGGGCGATGAGACACTGGAGACCAGCCATGCTGAAAGGGACTTGGAGGTCTTGGTCAACAGCAAGTTGAACATGAGCCAACAGTGTGCCCAGGCTGCCAGGAAGGCCAACCATGTTCTGGGGTGCATCAAGTACGGCACTGCCAGCTGCTCTTGGGACGCGATTGTCCCACCCTACACTGTCCTGGTGCTGCCTCACCTTGAGTACTGTGTGCAATTTTGGGCCTCACAGTACAAAAAGGGCATAAAACGATTGGAGAATGTCCAGAGGTGGACAAAAAGATGGTGAAGGGTCTAGAGGGGAAGACATGTGAGGAGAGGCTGAAGTCCCTTGGCTTGTTCAGCCTGGAGAAGAGGAGATGGAGGAGAGACCTCATCACTGCCTACAGCTTCCTCACGAGGGTGAGCGAAGGGGCAGGCACTGATCTCCTCCCTCTGTTGACCAGTGATAGAGCACAAGGGAACGGCATGAAGCTACAATAGGGGACGGTTAGGTTGGAGATCAGGAAAAGGTTCTTCACCAAGAGCGTGGTCAGGCACTGGAACAGGCTCCCCAGGGAAGTGGTCACAGCACCGAGCTTGGATGAGTTCAAGAAGCATCTGGACAAAGCTCTCAGTCATCTGCTCTGATTGGGCTGGTCCTGTGTGGAGCCAAGAGTTGGACTCGATGATCCTTATGGTCCCTTCCAACTCAGGATATTCTATGATTCTAAGTCATTTAACCTTTTTCTGCTGCCAATCTTCTGTCTATATGATGGACATAATGATGCTCAGTATAATTTTTTAATGTGTTTTACCATCATCAAAGATGAAAAGCATTAAGTGCTAAGGTGGTATTTATGAATTACTTTCCCTGAGCAGGGGAAAGTGACGTTTTAGAAAATTAATTGTTTTAAAAAAAAAGTTAACATCCTATATAACAAAGATAATGTGCATGAAAACCTAAGGAGTTTCAGAGTTCATTATTCTCCTAACAGGAGAAAACAAAGATCTAAGGTATGCCTTTAATTCCTCTTTCATTTTACCAGCTGTACCATGCAACCTTTCATTGCTCAGAAGAAATAAGCACATAAGTAGTACATTATTCATCAGGAAAAAAACAAGCAAAAAACCTCACAAAACCAAAAAAACCCACTATGTACCATCAAGGTTTGCTGTACCACACTCCCTTACTCCACAAACATTAATTTAAAATCAAGATTTATGTAGTTCAGCATAATTTTTCCTAAGATTATGTTTTGTCATAAATTCAAGCATAGGTCTTGTCTAGACCTTGATGACAGAAGATAGGCTATTAACTCAGGAAACAGCAAGCAGTACACACAGCTACAGAGATCCTATGGAAGAGAGCAGAACAGTTTAAGCAATTTAACCCTTAACAATTAAACTTTTCCCAAGAAACCACGTGAATAATAAATAAAGAGTCTCTACAGTACTAAGTCAGTTACATATACTTTATGACTGCTTGTGAAAGAACATATGAAACAAGACAAGGGAAGAGAAGAAATGAATAAACAGCAACTGATGAGCCTTGAACAGACTTCTCTTTCAATATAACTTACCCAAAATATTTGATTATACTCTATTTACATCGGTAAATCCCCTTGACTTGAACACCATCAGAGCATACTGTCCTACCACATCCATTCATATTCCTTGAAAAGGTGAAGTAACTGCTGAAACAGGAAAGTAAAGCTTGAAATTTGAAGTGGAGGCTTTCTTGATGAACTTCAGAAGTGCTCAACACATGCTGGGAGGTGGTCTTCCTCTAAAGAGTTTGTCAAAACTATATAATTAAATGGTAACATTTGTAAATCCCATTCGCTAGAGTGTCACCAAGTTCAAATCAGTAATGAAAGTGTTCTTTAAACACTTAACAGATAATGTAGACAGACCCATTTCCACATACTTGCATTTCTAATGTACTTCAAAGAGGAGAGTCTTCTGCTAGCATATGGCCTATATAAGGCATTTGGTATTCTGGAGTCCTAATCTGTCCAATATGAAGCAACTCTATATGGGAGAAGTGGTTGCCATCTGCCAATGCAAAAAGCTAACATTGTGCTTACAACGGGAGTAAGCCTTCACTACATGATCAGTCAGCTCTTTCTATATGTACAGCAATTGCTCAGCAGATCGTTCCTGTCTCTGGATTACAGTATAACAAATTTGGAGACAAAAGGTATCCCCTCATCCAGGCCACATCAGAGCAGAGCTTGCAGTTACACTTGCAATGCCACACTGAGGGTTTTGGTTGCGAAGGACTACCACTACTTAAGTTTGAGATATCATCTAGGTTTCACCAGTACCATCCGTCATAGCTTTAGATATTTTCATCAGAAAAAGTTATGTATCCAGATCTATAGGGAGCATATGCTATGATAATTTAAAGCATCAAGATAATGAAATCATGTTGGGCATATTATTTCTGCCAGGTATTTGATATAAGTGTTTGATATTTCTGAAGGCATAATCTCTGCATTTCATCTTGGTGAGTAGCCTCACTCATATTTCCACAAGACCAATCACAGCTTAAGAAGTAAATATAAATCAGCCATGCTAACAATCTTCTTACAATCAAGTAATCAAACAACTCAGCTCCTCATCTGTTTCGAGGAAAGATTACAGAGCTCTTGCAAAAAACCCTAAGCTTCCTGTTCCAAGACTGATCTCCAGTTCAGCACTGTACCCCTCTCTGAGAAAGGTCTTCAGCCAGGGGAAGGGGGGGGAGGGGGAAAGGACCTGTCCCAAGTCTAGCTAACTCTACCATGGTATTTCCTATTATGAACAAACTTTTGAAATCACAGATCAAAACTTGGTATCTATATTGTTCTTTCTCTCCCCAAATTAACCTTGTTCTTGTCCTTCAAACTCACTCTATACAATTATCTTTGAGGGATAAATTATAGTTTCCATTATATATACACACACATCACCATTGTAATGATGGATAGTGTAAATAAACTGTAAGCACACATTCCATCTAGCCTTATATTGATGTGCATTTGCTTGTAGCTTTTTGTCACAGACATTGCTGACACACACTGCCTACTAATTAAAAGACCACTCACCCTACATGTAGGGATGATGCCTGGCATGCCCAAGGGAAATGAAGAATCTTTGTCACACTTTGTCCTCCTTCTGGACTCTCATCCCTGTTTTGAAAGGAAAACCAGTATGAGACCTAGGCTTAGATGAATCCATGTTTTAACAAGAGTCTCTCACACAAAGAATTTCCCTAGATTTCAGTCATTCTTTATTTGTCTATATTTTTCAGAGAGACTGGTTCAGTTCTTTCCCCCTTCTTGCTAAAACATCCTACTTCCTTTTGAGATAGGCATTAAGATCCTCAACAATGCCTTATTTTCCAGTGCTGTGTTCTTTCTCTTTCCCACGAGCTGGAAGAAGAATCTTTAGGAGCCTCAATAGTGATGATTTTATAGGTAACCAAAGACCATATTTGTGTAGGCCAAAAGCCATTCAGCACAAGTTTTCCAGTCCAGCAAAACCTGTATCAGAACTCTCCAGCTCAGCCCCTGCAGCCATAGATTGAATTAATATTCAGAGGTATATTTTGGTGCTCTTCCAGATACAGGTTTTCACAAGCCTCCTCCTAGCCATTGTCCTTTCCCAGTTTGCTTGGCCAGGGGGCATTGGTTCTTTCAGCTGTTGCTTCTTTAGGGGAAGAGTTTCCTTCTCTTCTGACATCACAGGCTGTGACAATCTAGAAGATCCACTATCAAGAGCCTTTTCCTAACCCTTGCCTGTATTATTTTAATCTGAAAAATTCATTAGACTCCTTAGAAGAAGCCAACAAGTCCAAAACTACACTAGATTGTATTTAAATTTGTCAAGGGAGAGTTTAACTTATCCTAAGATAACAGCAGTTCTCTGAGTTACTGAGATGTCTCCCTTCTTCACTTGTATTATGTTTTGGAACCCTTCTGTTTTACATTTTCAGACTTCTATCAGATATTCTTGTAAACAAAATGCATTATTATTTTACTAGTTTTCTAAAATACCTCAGTCTATATTTAATGGAAAAAAAATAAGTCTGCAACAAAAAAGCAACTTATTTAAAATATCATGTCACTACCAATTCCCTATGCTATCCTCAATTTACACTAAAAGAAAGGGGAAGCAAAACTAAATAAAACAGGATGACATTGTCCTCCCTTTTTTTTCCATGATAGAAGATTCAAAGATTAATATACAAGAACAGTGGAACACATAACACTTCTATAGACCTTAACAAAAGCACCTACAGAGAAAACAACTGTTTTCTGCAGACAGCTTCTTAAAGGCTAAAGTATTTTGTACTAAAAACTTCCAAACAAGATGTTGGCAAACTCCCCTTGCTCAAGAACCCACACACACAGATGTACCCACCACTCTCTAGGGAAAGTAACACTTCCCTTCACAACCTTTTGATGGACAAAAAATCAGCACCAAAAATAAGTTCTCCAGATCACAAGTGAATCACCCATAGCAAGGGCATGAGCTCATATATAACTGGAGGGTCCACAGGTAGGGGTGTGGATGAGGGCCCCAGGGGGGGTTGGTCAAGGTCATTAAGGCCTCCTCAAGGCCATGGTACACAGCAAATAACAGGAAAAGAGAGAATTCAGCCAGAGTCAGTAATAATAATGATGAAACAAAAGACATTATTAACTTTGTGTGAGTTTTAAGACAAATGCTTGAAGAATATCCTTGGGTAAGACACTGTGCTTTGGGAACTATTAACTGAAGTTTTGAAGACTGTCCTTTAATTATTTGAACAGTAAATCGTGGTGGAAAAGAAAATTGCCCAGAAAGATGCATTCATTAAAAAAAATTAAAAAATTGCAGAAAGTATATCTCCACCTGCTTTGGTGTACTGTTCTCTAAACTATTCAGCCAGTGCCCACAGACACATCTTCATGTGGCCTAGGAAATATGCTTACACAAAAGCTTCCAGAAGACTGAAGTCTCTTTCCACCACATCAAGAAGCCATGCAAAAAAGTATGCTCAAGTAGAAGAGAAACTCCCAGCACCTGCACAGACCTATTTGCTGGTTCAGTGCATATTTGTTCATCTTAGTTCTTAACAAGAAAGAGAACACAGGTCACTGGATATTTTTTTTCAACTAAGATCCAAATAATATGACTTCATCTATTTTTTCCCACACTATGACCATATCACACAAAAGTTTTCATAGGAGAAAATACTTCAGAGTATTTAGAATACAGTTGGTAACCAACCACCAAATCAAGAAGAAAAGCTGATGATAAGAACAATCTGACCTCATCCTGGCAGTAATGTCCGTTGATCAAAGCAAGTCAGAGATGAAGAACTAACACGTGAGAATTGCCAGTAACTTCAACTCCACCTTCATCAGTGGTGAGCGAGTCAACTTCCAGCAAACACATTACCATATTGGCAGAACCAAAATAACCTTCCTATGACTGATAGACTGCCTATGAAAGGACAGCTGATTTTGATCCCTCGAGTACTTTAGAGGGCTGTCTTTCCCCAGTATGTTGAAGAACATAAAGTTATAAACAAATACATGGTCAGATCACAACACCCTGTACGCTAGTCTGCTTTTTTCAGTACATTCAGCTATTCAGTAAATAAGTATTTGGAATGTAATAGTTTAGGAGTAGGAAGGGGAAAAAAAGGCACCAATAATAACAATCACCAGGGCAATTAATCTTCTTAAAGCTACCTGCCACATCTTGGCAGTAGAAGCAACAGACTTGTTTTTTTGGAAAGGACACAAATACAGTACTGTGGCTGATTACTTCTCCAGATATATTGGTTTGGCTCTACTTATATAGACTTCACTGGCACACATTGTCCAGAATGTAATATAAATACTTGACAAACACGAATTCTTCATGTCAGATAATGGCCCTCTAAAACAATCAACATATTTACATAGAGCTTTTACATTAGACGTTGTTGTCATAGCTCATTTTACCCCCAGAGCACTGGAAAAAAGGGAGAGATGAAAAGTCCGTGAAACAGCACAAATTAAAAGAAAAACAAAACCCACAAACCTTTTGCAAAAATTAATGGGTTGATATAAAACACTTCTAGCCAGTCAACAACCACTGCACCTGGATCTGCTCCTGCAGAATTTCTGATGGTAAGAAGATTAAAGATGATTCTACCCATGGCACCCAGACAGCCTTAAACTAAATGTTCCAGCTCAAAGGAATTTTGAACTTGAGAAGGTGAAATGAAAATCCATCAACAACAAATGTCAATGCTTGGCGCAGAACAAAACCACTGCCTGACCTCAGATCAGGGACTAGAGCTCTCAGATATGTGGAGTTATTCCGAATTTAGCAGATATTCCTCGCCTCCTTTACACGAGGATTCACGATTTCTTTGGAGGACCTGGACTTATCTGCACTATTTTCCAGTTTAACAAGGAGAGAATCAAGGACCTGTTTGAATTCCCTAATGAAATGTAAACTACTTAGGGAACTTCCCACAAGACCACATCAGAAGCCAGAACTATCCTCCTAGAGTACCGATCTTAAAACCTCTCTCTGTGTGTATGCTCTTTACACATGTGCACGTGTGTTTGTGTTTTAGAAATATTGATTTGTCATTTTAAGTTTTAATGTGTTTGCCAGACAGAATCAGGATATGTTGTAACGTTAGGATAATAAACAAGGCAATTTCAGGAAAGGGGTTGTTGTAGCACCAGCACAAGCCATGTTCTTATTTAAAACATCAGATTACACCAAATATTTCATTTGGTATGAGATCATCCATATCAAAACATTACCATTTTCTAAAACAAAATACTGCTTTTCATATTGGGAAAGGTTTATGTTAAGCTCTATCAACCTGGGCTAATGCAGTGCCTTGTACTACGAGGATCTTGTTCTTTCCTTCGCTGACAGAGGCCTTTCTTAATTTTGAACTGTCAAACGCAGGTACTTCTTGAATTAAATATACAGTCCAATCCCAGAGTACAGCCATTGCATATCTGTCATTTTATAAAACAAATTAATCTGACTTTAAGCCTAGACTCTTCAAAACCCTAAAAGAAAGGAACGTGCTGGTACATCTTACACGTAGATATGGAGGCTGAAGTCATGCATGGTTTATCTTCTTCCATCAGGTTTTCTTCTTATTAAAAATTTTCTCACTATGAAACAAATTATTTCAGCAAATATTAAATTACTATATAACTAAAACTACAAAAATTAAACTCCAGTAAGAGTCCAGTAAACTCCAGTGGTGCTGCTTGCCCATGCATCTCTACTGGCTGCAGCTTAACTTGGAGTTTCCTGCCACGAAGCCCCATGCTCCTCCAGAGCCTTTGTGCAGGACCATCGCAGCAGTATCCATGGACACGATGAGCCTGATGGTTCCTCAGCACCTGACCTTTTGCCTGTGTTTTGCAGAAGTTTCCTTACTTAGGCGTGCTGTGCGTATCAAAACAGGGTTTGCAAGGGATATAGATACAAGAACACCCACTTTGTAGTGGGTTCCCAAAGCTGGTTGAGTTGGCTGCCTGTTCAACACAGTCAAGACATGTTCAGAAGCAGAGCTGTAGTCACGTAAACAGCTTTACTGATGAAAATGCAAGTATGTATAAATTTCCAACACTTTGAAGCTAGGCATCATTTTAGTGGGTGATTTGAAGATCTGAATTTTAACTCTAGATGTTTCTAGAACAGTCAGAAGAGCTAGATAACCTGATTTCTTTAGTCCAAAGAGCCTAAGTTTCTGCTGTAATTTTGAAAATCTGCCCCTCCTCTTGAAGGATAAGAGCAAGACTTTTTCTTAACTGTCCAAAAAAAAAAAGAAAAAAAAAGTACTGCTTCAGAAGGACTCAGTAAAGAAACTCCACACTGCTAATATCCTGAAGAAATAAAATATTTGCCTCTGACTGCAGCAGAGATAAGATCTCCCCTGTAATTTTGTTCTGTTTGTTAGATTTTAGTTCACTTGAAAATAAAACATGTAGTTACTTGGGATCTGCGTGATACAAGTTTACCTAATTCATTCGCTACTCAGTATTTCCAGAGATTTGCTGAGATTTTTGGCCCTGACAACGTCCCCGAAAGTAGTGCAGCTTCAGTAGAAGTCCAAATCTTGCCAAAAATCATAATTTCACAGGCCTTAGAAAATACTGAGGCTGAACGTGATCGTCCTAGACTCCCTTTCAAGGTGCCCCAAAGGAACAGGGAGCTGTCGTGGGGGTAAGAAGGAAAGAGTCCAAAGCACCTTTCCAGCTGCAGGTGGGCTGACGGGTCCCCTGGACATGCCACTTCCCACTCGCACAGCCACGCGTGGGGCACATAAGGCTCTCTTCACGCCTAACTTCGGTGCCTGCACAGGCATGGGAAGGGCCCAAACCAGTCTCTCTTTCAAGATGGAGGAGTGCACTCACACGCTCTGTCTGTCCAGAGGCACAGAAAAATCCAGAGGAGGTTGCAGGAGGAATAAGAAACTCTTTGGCAGTCTCATCAACACAGGTCTGTGTATCCTTGCACTGAGACTTTATTATGTCTTGTTATTTCAGTCATTCCGTAACATTATCTCACCAATTTTCCTCATTTTAACACCGCAAATTTGCACACCAGGAGGAACTGACACTCAAGGACTTACCAGGTCCACATTCGGAACCAAGTACAGAGTGTTTCTCGCCCCAGTTAGGGACACACAGCTATTCCTGTGTCAGCCCGATCAGCACTCAGATGTCCAAAATAGAAGTCTGAGAGTTTATTTTGATCAGTCAGCAATCCAACAGAGGGTTAACGCGGGTTGGTTATAATCATACATTTATGTGTATAGTTTTACACTATATGCATATATGATACATGTGTGTCTTAAAGCAAGGTCAAACCTGTCATCGGGTGAATGCTTAACACAGATATATTACTTTTAAACACACTTCCCTAGAAGAGAATCTGCACCAGGGAGTACTGGTATACAAGCACAGTGTATTTGGTATTTCTGTAGCAGATGACCTCACCTCCCTCCATTTCCTCTAAAATCTCGGTAGAAGAGGAAATTAAGGGAGACAAACTGAACTGTGATGCTTAGGGAGTCCCTTCATTCTGCCTGTCACAGTTTTAAGCCTGCTCGGGGCCTCAGGGGAGTCTGGCTGTTCTCACTCCTCCTCTGCCAACCAGACAGTAACGGCCCACTGCTTTTATTCATTACCCTGAATGTAATGCACTAAATTTAACAAGTAACACACTCAGCGGGAATTTATTGGCCTTTTGCAGCATGATTGCAAGGTAGGATATGGATATGGATTCCAATTACTGCTGACACCCAGATAAGAGGAACAAAGCCTATATATGATTGTTATTAATCAAAGGTGATATCTGGTATTATGAAGGAAAGAAAAACAAACCAAGAATAATTTAAAAATACTTAGCTAAGTATTTTTTTTCCTATCAAAATGTCAGTTGTTCCAAATAAAATTATGCTGGTATTTTCTAGCTAGGAATAATAAAAAGGATAGCATATTATACAAAAATGGCCAGAAAGAAAATGTAAATAACAACATTGATTATAAAATGGCATGCAGAAAATTCACATCCAAGGAGATGTAATATACAGTGAAAAGCCTAAAATAAAAATAGGCGTAAGTTCACAGCTATAGAAGTATTAATGATCACTAAATGAAATAAAAATTATATGTAATTCATTACAGAGAGCTGAGATTCATATTCATCTGACACTATTAAAAGATGGGATAGGAAGAAATTAATTTTTCTTATTCACATCTGGAGCTTAAATAGGTACAATATGATTGGGCAAAGAACAAGCCAAAGACCACTGCATCAAAATTCCAGAAACCAGCAGATGTGAAACACATGTATATCTCTCCCAGACCTCTCCCAGGTGAGTACAGAAACTAACCACTTCGCTATATGTGACTGCGTTAATTTCATAATACTGCAACCCACAGCATATTAAATACTACAGATATTCAGAGCACTAAGAGGTGAAGATTTCAGACTCACAATGTTCAGAATTGCCTTTCAGCTCGGACCCAGAAGATGAAAGTCCTTTCCAAGCTATCTAAACCGTTACGGTCAGCAGAGAGGGACCAGAGAGCTTGTGAAGTTTCTCATTACTATCTATTCCTGATATTCAGGCTGAGCACATCAGATGAAGAATATTTTCTGGTAACAACTCCATTCCATTTCCGAACCCCAAACAGGATGGATTACTTTTCAAAAACAGTGAGTTAAAAAAGATGAAAATTTCTGAAGAGACACAACAGTACAATTTGTTTGAAATGCAGCGTGTCCGCTATTCCCAAACAGGCTACCCCATATGCCTACAGATACTACTTATCTATTAGTTCAAAAATTAATCAGAAAAGGTAAAAACGATGTTGCAAATACCACACTGGCCCTTCCTGGTCCAACCCTACAACATTTTCCTGCTTTTTGAGAACCTATTCCCCGTATGCTATTTATTTCCCAGCCCCCTCAGTATTTGTAAAAGCCAATGTATTTGCCCACCAGGAGCAGAACTGACACCAGCAGTTGCCTGAAACAAACCATCACGAACTGTTCAGTGAGACTCCTAGAAAGGAATCTGATGCAGTAACTTGGAGACCAAACTTAGAAGACCTTTGACAATTTTCTTGTCCTTAATTAAAGGCTTTATTCTGCAAGACACTATTACCATCTGCATAAGGCAAAGCATATATATAAAACTTACTGCACATATAAGCCGTGTTAGCTTGTGTTTTCTGGGATGCCCTCTCTCACCTGTGAAAAGCAAGAGACCAGTTTGCTGATGCTGAGGTTTATATTTTTCATCTCCTTGTGAGGAAAAATGCCATAAGCAAATCAGTGATCATGTCTTACATATACAAGATAGATAAAATGCAAGTTATAAAGATTTGCAAATCTCATCAAATAAGAAGGGGAGACAATTTTCAATTTTAATTAAGGCAATTACTTAGTGAAATGGAAACGCAACCGTGTTTTCTCACCTCATTTTTGCCATATTATCTGGTATATGAATGTGTTTTGGGACTGCATACAGTGGGAGAGAGAAGAGAATAAAATAGAGAGGAATAACACTTTGTTTTTAGAAGAAATTACTTTTTAAACAGATTCTATGTACATCATATACTGTATATTGCCTATCACATGGTATTTGCTATGTGTATACGAATGATGGATTGTATGAGAGCATAAAACAATTTTTTCTGCATTTGATGCTGTAAGGTATTACTGATAAATATTTGATTACATATATACATGATTTCAAACTGAGAAACAGTTGGGTTGGTGATGTAGCCTTGGGTATCAAAGAGATATTTTATTTTTAGTAATAGTTTTAGCATTTCTTGCAATATATGTGAATTTTGACACTGAGGCAGAAATGGAAGCATCTAACATTTTGATTGATCAGAGCATGCAGATACGTACATAACTTTAAGCTTCAGAGCAGTGCCCGCCAGAGCTTTGTAAATAAGGACTTTACTAGGTGATGACTTAGTAAAATACACCCTTTTCCAAACCTTGGCTTTAGCAAGATTTTGGACGCCAAAAGAAGGGTTACTTCTCTAGTCCTCTAGCTAAAATGCATGCTGGTCTTTTACAGCCCTCGCTCACGGTAAAATAAAAGCACAGAAGCCATGTTGCTGTGGTTGTGTACACACTGTTTTGCAGAGAACATGAAACCAATGCCATTTCCTCATATTGCAACTAGATGCTTATATGGGAAAAAAAAACCCCAAACCCAAGGGTAGCTATTGTAGCTTGTCAGTATTTCAACAAATGTTAAAACTCCAGCCTTTTGTTCTCAAATGTTACTGGCAAAAAAACCCAACAACATCTTCTGAATAAGATTACAATTTAAAATGGTAATGATACATTTGTCTCAAGAGAATTTGTATTCTGTCTGCAAATCAATCAAGATATGGTGAAACGATTTAGAGAAAAAGCACAGCTGAATGCATAAAATCCTGGGAACAAAGAATGGTACCTGCACACAGGAGACAGCTGGCAATACCCACCAACGGACAGAGAAATGCGTTTCTCCTTATTCTTCTAAATACAAACAGTCGACAATTCTGGTAGCTTTTACTACATATGACACAATTTTTGTTTACAGCACACTGTCGAAAAAGATACTGTGCCCTCCATATTTTTGCTAGCATGAACCATGGATGTATATTAGATCGGGACTCTCATGATTGGAATAAAATCACTGAAATGTGGATCAGGTTGATAACTTTAATGCAAAATACTATTGCTTTCTCTCTCTTTTTTTTTTTTTTTCCTCCCTGAATTTCTTCACAATGCTTTTAACACACTAATCCTTAAAAATCATTTAAGTAATAAGAGGAGGAGAAGACATCGCTTTGGAAGGGAATAATTTCATGCCTCGGATGTGTTGTGAAGCATGAGGACAAAGAATGAGTGACTTCAGTCACCTGAGAAGTGCGATGATTCCCAGAAATGCACTGCCGAAAGTATCTTACTGCTATTACTGCATGGAAATTATTTTAGAAAAGGTCACACCCATGGAGCTAGGAAGAATGCTTAGATATGAGTGATTAAGGTGGCAGCCATGCAGCCTATAATTCACTGTTTAATAAATAAGTGAGTTCTCCTATCACATTTTTAAAAATAATGTGCACATTTTGAAGATTAAGAAGAACCTCCTCGCTCAGCTGAAGTGCCACCCTGGCCGAGCGTGACTGTCAAAGCTCTGCTACAGCAGCCGAGAAAACTCATTGTTCGAGCTGCTCTATCGACCCCAGAAGAATTCCACGGTGACATTTGTCCAAACCCAGAACAAGCTTTCAGGAGATGCAAAGATGATTGTGCTGACTAGAAAGGTGACCGCAAAGGTGAACGTCACTCAACCTTACCGCCTCTGGAGTGCTGATGCTGGCATGCAAGATACTGCCTTTCCCCTTCCTCTGAGTGATGCCTCTGCCCAGGTCTATCCCTGAGAGCAGCCACGGTCTTCCTGAGCTTAACAGTGCCAAAGATCTAAACATATGTGTTCCACCACAGTACAGGCAAGAGACAGTAGTGCTCTCTGAGTCAAAGATCTGCTTAGGTTGGGAACAAATACTTCAAATTTTGTTATTAGTTTTGTTGGAGCCTTTAGCACCATTTTGTTTCTTTCACAATGAAAAATCACGTCCATTCTACAGAGACGAAACAAAATGATGTCTTACTTATGCAGATTTTGTATTTAATTTTAAAAAAAGTTTCAGAAAACACGCTAAAAAGAAACTTTAAAAACACCATCCTTCAACACATGCACAACAGGCTGCAGTTTGGTTTGCTGATGCGTCATCTCAAGGATTCTATTATGGCATATTATCAACGACTGAATGGAAATAACAGTTTGATTTTGGAAAAAAAAGAACCATATTTCTTTGCAAAAAATTTGAACCACAGCTAGTTTTTAAAGTTATTTTGGGACTCTAAAATTTCATTTTTAAACATCACATCCTACTCTCATTCTTGGTATATGTTGTCATTTAACCCTACTAGATACACTAACAATATTTTCTCACTTATTCTTGTCAATTTATGAATTACATCATGCTTGACCATTAGTTTCAGGATTTTTCTTCTGTGATACTATTTTTTCCCCCATTTGCCTGATAACCTACACACACACACACACACACACGCGCTAGTTTAAAATTTAAATAACCAAAGGGAAAAAAAGCAATTTCTGATTTTAAACCAGCCTATTTTGCACTACTGCTAGTCTGTTATGGATCTGAGGAACTGATTCAAGTATCTGAAGCAATTTTGACTTTGCTGTCACAATGAAATATTTAAATTAAGGGACTTTTTTTGCTCCCCTTGAAGTATTATTCAAAGTACCTCATAAGGATAAAAAGTGATAAGAAATCAAAAGTATGAGGCATACTTGAGGAAGTATTCTCACGGCCCACTCAAGGCACATAACTCAGACATGATTCCATGTTTAGCGGCCAACATCCACCACAGAGGCAATATGTAGAGGCAGGTTCCGTCAGAGAGTAGTAAAGAACATTTAATTAGGATGTGTAAATTTAGGAGGTGCAAAGACTCCCACCATTTCCAGCCACTTTGTACTGAAATCTTTCACAGTAAAAACAAACATTTGCAGGAATATCACAAAACAGATTTCGGGGTGGTTTGTTTTTCTTTGTGGGTTTTTTTCCCCTCCCATTTATTTTTCTTTTTGTAGGCATGCTGTAAAGTATGTAGGGGGAGAAGTTTTAGACAGCAAAGAAAGTCTCACATTCAAGATAAATTTACAAGGCATTTATGGATCGCCAGAATGCAAGAAGTGCTGTAGTTTACTTCTTCTAGCTTGAATTTCTTCCATTGTTCGATTTTTAGCAATTGTTCTGGGAATAAACAGAAGCAAGTATGTTGGTCTCAGCACCTGAGGGTAGGCGAGATCCTGGAAGTCTTTGTCTTTCACATCAGAGAGCATCAGCTATGGAAGGACTTTGGGGACTCAGAAGGACTTGATAGTTTTGCACCCTCTAGAAGAGACTAATTTGCTGCTATTTGTTGTAAACAGTATATATTGTGGTGGGCACTGGGCTTAATTACCTACAATAAGAGTTCTTGGTTTAAGAATCAAGCTGCTTAAGCTGGAAATCATGAAATAGCAACAATGCGATCTTCCTGGTTTTTTTTTTCCTTTATTTTTTTTTCTTCTTCCCCCCACCCGCCCCTTGTGAGCTGGTTTGCATGCCCTCATTTGCAAATTTTCTTGGGACAATGTCAGGTTGCCCTAGGCCAAACACTCAGATTTCTTATCTATATTTTATAAAACTTAATCCCACTGGCAATATTTGCTTGATTTCTCTAATGGTTCCAATGAAAACAGTGTTTCATTTGGCTTTAAACTGTGATCACAGATGAAACATTGCAGGACTATGCCAGGATATGAGGGCCAGACACTGAAACCAACTCTAAACAAAAACTGAAACTACTCTGTCTGTTTATTAGTTATAAAATCTGGAAAGAAAAGAAAAAGAAAAAGAAAATAACCCTAAAAAAAATACAAAAAATTGCTGACACAGAGAAATAAATTTTCAGTGATTATATTTATAATGGAAAATGTTCCCTTACAATGCCTTGGTGGTAAGTTTGTTTCTTTTTTATAAAAAGTAATACACCACTGATATGTTGTAACATGCTGATGATGTGGTATCAACCAGCTTCCCAGCTCAGAGCTGTGGGGTCCCAGCCGTGGCAATGTTCATTAACACCCAGCAGTTGGATAATTTATCAGCCAACCGGCACATGGAGTTTCGCATCTCTCTTCTGTAATTCAAGGGGGACCTTCCCCTCTGGCCCACTCCCACTCGAATTTTAACCCTTCAGCAAAACTTTTGCGCTATTGTTGCGAGTAGGTCTAATCCATGCTAAATATGCTAATCAAGAAATACCTCAAGGGCATTTTTTGCTCATACTAGTTACACATATATGCTAAATCTGCAGCTTTCGGTGTTATCTTCGGTGTCTCCGGTCTATGAAATGCCATTCACTTTGTCCTGTATAATAGGCAGGTTTTAAAAGTAATATTTTTTATCAACAAACACAGGCTGGGAGATTAGCTCAGAAGGACACGTTCCATACAAGCAAGACGGATGCCCTGTCTGAACACTTTGACCTTCCAATCAAGAGACGTCGCCACAAATAATTTGGTGGGGAGGGGGAAGGGAAGCTGAGGACAAATGTCCACCCTGCCAGCATCTCTGTCCACACGTCTGCAGCACGCACAGAGAATACCCCGGATGCGAGAGCCCTGTGATGGATAACAGTGGAAGTCCATCAATTTTTTGCAGCTAGCCTCTTTTTTTTTTTTTTTAATTGTGAGATCCCCCAGAAAGAAGAGTGTCGATAGGAAACACGGATGGGGCGATTCCCAGCAGCACTACGGTGTGTGCGGCCAGAGAGCCAGCGAGCAGCTGTGGCCCCAGAGAAATGGCTATGTGACTCCAACACCAATGGTCTTGCACTTCTCTGGAAAACCCTCTGGGATGCTCTGGCTTTGGGAGAGAAACCTCCCTTGCTCTTTTCAGGACAGGATAAACCTTGCCTCATCCCATGGACAAATTAAGGAAATGTCTGCTAACAAAATCTCGTGGCATTTCCCTTCGATCGATACCTTTTCTTGCAGGTTTTTCGATAGACAGAAAAGGGTTTTATGCCCTGGCTTGAAACTGCTAAACCTGTAAGACCGTGTTGCATGGCATACAAACACTGGGAAAGAGCAGGTTTGAGAACCGTGCTGAAGAAAATGATGACTCTTCCTCCTCCTCAGGCCTCATTATGCGAGCTGGAGGGTCCGCCTGGTGCAGCGCTGCGCTGCCTGCACCCGCCCCGGGGCCTGGGTACCGGGGCCGATGAGCTCTGCTGGCAGGTGCCCAGCGCCCCCCAGGCTGGACCCCCCTTCTCTCAGAGGAGAAAAGACAAATCAGGGAGATACACACGGAAACGACATGGCAGTTCCTCACAGCTTTGCTCCCTCACCGCAGGTACCAGCTGAAGATGGAGCCCTGCCCGCTGAAACAGGTCTCTCGTAAATATTTCATACTCCGGAGTCAAGCGAAAAATGCCTGCCGCCACCCTTTGAATTTTTATTATTTAAAGGGTCACTAATCAAGCAGTGAACTTACCTTTCCGACAAATCTACATATGAGACAATCAATATTCATTTGGTTCCAGCCACACTCTTCCCCCCGCCCGCCCAGGGCGTGAGTGCAAGCCGGGCTGTGCCCCTCCTCGCTGGGGATTAGCACAGCCTGGGCAACGAGCCCCGAGGACTCACGAGGGTGTGCTGTGTCCAACACCCCCGCCATAGCGTGTGCAATCGCCGCCAGCCGCCGCAGAGGGTACAGTAGTGGCGGGACTCGGAAGGGTTAAAGTTTTGTCTGTGACACTGAAATTGAGGCCAGCTGTAGGTCATATTCACGTCCCAGTCACAGGAAAATGAACCTGTGAGACAGAACCTAATTATCTGCTAAACCAAAAGCCAGTCTCAGTTCAATAACTTACGACAGAGCTGGCAGCCAGATATAGCGTTGCCATGGCAACGCCGAAAAAAAATCCACTGCAGTAGAGAACAAGAAGGAAAAGAAGGAGCGTGTAACCCTAAATATGCTGTAGCCATTTGATCTTGGACAAGTGGATATGTCTAAAGAGCCAGATCGCTACAACTGTCTATCCACTTTAATATCCTCTATAATTACTGAAATGAAAAATGCAATTACAGTGTGCTCTGAGCTAAAAACCAGGAGTAACTGGCTAACTGGGAATTAATTTTAGAGGGAACAATATCGGCTTCTTTCCCCTCTCAGCACACATGGACTGAGAAGTCTGTGGGGGCTGGAGAGCCGAGGCGCCTGCTTCCCGCTAGTCCAAAATCACTGCATGCCAATCAAACCCTTGGTTTTCCTATCACCTTCCCCTCCTCCTTCCTCCTCCATCCACCAGCCATTACACACAAGGGAAAAGTTTAGTAGAGCAAAGCACTAAAGATCTCACTATGGAGACCATCATGTCTGAACTGCGTGGAGTTACGGCTGACCTGACTTTAAAGCTCTCGGCGAAATGTCCTGAGCACGGTCCCTTACAGAAGACACGCAGCAGATCACAGGGCACCACAATGGACCCACGCTCCTGGGAGTCATGGGACGAAGGATCCCGACCCCCCAGCACGCTCCTATTGGGAGCTAAGCACGGCATTCTCAAGCACCACCAGCGCTGGATGTGGGGCTTTTCCCAGCTCAACTCCCAGCTGCAAAACAAAGGACACCGTCTTCGTCCTCGGAGGGCTCGCTGCACTGGGCAGGCACACGTGTGCATGCCAGCAGCTCGCCTGTGGGCTGCCACCACCCTGCTCTGCCAGGCTTCTCCACACAGCCACAAAAAAGTTCATGAAAAACCAGATGCAAGCACATACCAAACCAAAAATCAAAGTGTGTTTTGAAACACACACTCGAAAAGTCATATATGCACATATATGTATATGGGCACATATTGCTTACTGCTGTGAGGACCATAAAACCAATGTCTGATAATCTTGGTCAGAGATGTAGATTTGATGTCAAAAAGATCAGCAGTGATTTAATGAAAGAACATATATCTATTTATGTGTCTGCATGTAAAAGACATTTTAAATGAAACATTGTGGTTAGAAAAATACAATTAAATCAAATAAACCACTTATTTTGGTTGACACTTCTGCATAGGTGTTTCCAGCTTGCTGCCAGAGCTCTCTGTGCTATCCAGAGCAGCTTGCTGAACAGCGAGACTTCATTCCCAGATGCTAGAAACTGCATGGTTTCAGACTCTCACATAGGCATGCTATTCAGACTCAAAATGTTCTTGCCATTACTAATTTTATGACAGACTTCTAAAAAAATAATAGTATTCCAGGGGGTTAGAATAGCAAAATAATTTCCAACCTGAGAGTGCGATTAGCAAATATTATTGTCCTCGTATTTATACCCTGCGCGGGTTTTTTTTTCCTTCTGACTGGAGAAGCCAAGTCCAGATTTGGCAGTTCTATTTCAGAAAAAAGCTCTCATTCTAGCAATAATGCTCTCTGAATAACAAATATTCATTTAGGTATGATGCCTTCTGAAGTGGATTATGTATCAATCGCTACTGCGCAGTGCTGTATAAGTAGTGAAAAAAAGAAAATTCATTCAGCAATATGCTATTGGCATTCTAGCTTTAAAAAAAAAAAAAAGTAAAAAAAACCCAAACACCTCAGCAAATCAACAGAAAACCCACAAAACTCTGCAGGCAACGTATGTAGATCTGCCTGTCTCCACATTGTTCGAGACTAGCATCCTGATCTTGTAAATACTTACCACTAGCACCTAGCCCAGTGAGTGGTTCCACTGAGGTGGTAGAAGTGTCCGGTATCTACAGAAAATTTGAGCGTGACCTTTCTATACATGCACATTTTTGTGAGCAGTAACGTAGATCAAAGGGGGACCAGGGTATTATTATCAACGAGCCGGCCTGACACTTGGCATAAGTGAGGTCTGCTGAAGTCAGTGGGTCTGAACCTGATTATGCTGGTCATGAATTTGGCCTCATTTTCATCACAGAAAATATAAATGACCTTGTGCTTTTCTTTCTTGAGTTCTGTACTTCTGAAACGTTAGCAACTCGCTTTTCAACCAGTCCGAGAACGTGCTGAGTCTCTTCAAATTGTGTAAAGGATTTTTAGGCAAATCTCTTCTGTAACTGCTGTAAATTGGCTTTAATGCACCAGTTTTCAGCTTTCGAGGATCTAACTCAGAAAACCGATACATTGTTTTTGAGAGGAAATTTCTAACAATGACTCCGAATCTATACTACGAAGAATGCTCTCACCAAAATTCAGAGGTGTGCATACTATGCAAAAGAAGATCAAAACTATTGGGAAAATGTAACACTCAGCATAGCACAGGGAACAGAAACTCTGCTTCCATTTAAAAAAGTGAAAGAAAAAACACCCTGGCCTTCACACATGGGATAAGGAGCAAAATCTTGACTTTGCTACCTAAATGCATTTGTTTTCCATCTGAGCCCACAGTATTTTCTGAAACAACGGACTGCCCTTTCCCTCTTAATTACACAGATCTGCCGAGAAGAGACAGGCTCATACCGGAGCCGAAGCAGAGGAGCGTCCCAGCGCGGGTTCGCAGTGCCGCTGTGCAACGGAGCTGCCTCTGTTGGCTGGGCTTCTGGCACGGCCGCTGGTAGGGCTGGGGCTTCTTCACGAGGGGCAACAACCACCCTCACCTGTGATGCTGGTGGCACGTTTATCACTAAGAGATCCCTAGACTGTACACTTTAACCTGGTCATTGCCGCTACGACAAAGGGTAAACTAGAGTGCTAACATAGTATATGTTTACACAGCTGAAATGCAAACGTGTGCCTCAGTTGATCTTCTGAGTTCGCAGGAAACAGTAGGAAAAGATCAATTAATGAAAATCGAGAGCATCATTTTGTCATTTCAGAACCATTAGAGACAGCTAATGATTAAAGAGTCTATCTTTTAACATCAACACTAAAAAAATAAAGAATAAAGTAAAAAAAGAGAAATCATGATCTGACCGTTACAGCAGTAACAGTGGTCAAATGCTGGCTTGTGCCTGTCTACGAAACTCTGGCTTACATAAACCTGAGCTACACGCAAGCTCCCACTGATGTATTTCACTGCACTGTGCTTTCATCCGACTTCCCAGTGAAAATATAAACTCCAAAAATGAAACTGGTTGTGATAGTCACACAGCAATATTTTAAGGGAGAAACCTTTGTGAACAAAATATGTGGTCTGTGAAGTCCATGAGAGCCCAATGGAACAGGTCAGGTAACACATCACTCCGTTTCCCATGCGTAGGCGTCTGTTGCCCTTTGTGATTCTTTGGAGTATCTCCGACATCTAGATGAAGCTGGCAGATATGTCACACAGTCCCTGTAGACTTGCAATCTTCTGGACTGGCATCAGCAGGATGCCCTAAGGCAAACGACATGAGGTATCTATAGCTTCGCTACATTTTCTAAACATTTCTAACAACTTATGGCTCCCCTGAAGTCCCAGGTACTAATTTAAGTAGTCACTATCACTAGGACAAGTTTTACTGGTTCTAACACGAGAATGTCCAAAAACCGCAGGTGAGCCCCAGCGGAGGTGTCCTGCAGACAGAGGCAGAGATGGTTGAGCCCTGCACTCGCAGGATGCTCACAGGGCTGAGCAGACCGATGCCACCACACCTCTCCAGAGGATTCAGTAGCCTCGGCTTGGTGCAGCACTAACCACCACACTGCGTAGCCGGGTTAGAAATATGCACCGGGGATGATGGCTACCTAGACCAAAAACTTGTTTTCTGAACTGACTATAGACAACTTGCTTTCCCACTCTACTGGTGTAGTTATACCTCCCAGTACCAAATAGGGGAAAAGTGCTGCCACCATTACTTTACACAATTTAAATGACTAGGCAAAGGGGATAGCAACGGAGTTGTTGCCTGCTTTGTCCTAGTCATACTGGGCGAACTGGATTTTTTTACATAGATTGGTCACCACTGTGCTGAACCACTAACATTAAATTCAAAGGTTCTTACTATGCAGTCAGGTCTGACAGAAATACCAAGTAACCGTACGAATTCATTGTCATCGGCCTCATCAGCCGTTGTTGTAGTATGTCCCAATAACCTGGCATTATACAGCAGAGTAGCTTTGCTTGAGCTAATCCTCCTAAAATCAGCACTTACTATTAGATATTAAATTTGAAGAACTCAATAACTGTCTTAAAAATGGGGACTGTGAATTCAGCCTTTAGTAAAATCATACAATTTACAAATTGTGCTGCTATAGTTACTTTAAAAAGCTCACGTACAGCCTACACGAATCATCCAATAAAGCTGCTATTTTAAAAGCTAAAATCTCTGCTTAAACTAAACAGTTAACATTTAAACTCACGTTACATTAAAAATATGCCAGGATAGTTTTGTATCACATTAAATGATACACAGTGAGGCCACTTGATTTGTTTCTATTTTTGCTGCGGCTTTTAGATGCTGAGCAAATATTGTATTTCTTTGCTTAAACCTAAACAGAACCTTTCAGTCTGTTAATATACATGATTTAAAACCCTTTTCCAGAGCTAGCATTCTACTTTGATTCGCTCTTCAATGTAAACTTTTCATCTTGTTCTTGAAACCTGTGACTTGGTAGGCAAGATGTTCTGACGAAGGCTGCTACGGTAAGAAATGCCTCCCTGTGTGCATTACACTGTCCCCCATGTAATTCGGGGATGTGTTAAGTATAAAAGGATCGAGCATGGAGCTTTCTGGGAGTGGAAATAGTTTAACTAAGTGCTTTGTAAGGATGGTGGTGACGCTTCAAAATGTTTAAATTTGATGATGACATCTTAGCAGCTGAAGCCAATGATCAAAGCCAAACGAGGCCAAAGCATTCCTTTCTGAAAGCTACAAGACTGCAAGATGCCTCTGTCTTCCAGGGCATGATTTGTGCTGATAAAAACAGTCATGAGAGCACCACAGTGCCAAGCGTCACGGCTCTGATCTAGTCCACCTTAAGATCACTCCATTGTACAGAACAGTGTGTGGCTGGAAAAGTTTGCCAATAAGCTACACGTATCAGAAGAAAACATTAGCCCCAGGTAAAATCTGTCATATCACTGCACATTACAAATTCTATCTGTCAAGAAAACACTTAGAGAAAACAAATTAAGTGTGCATAATGATGCAGGTTGCATACAGGTCTTGTGACTTGGAAGTCCATGCAAACCACTTCCACAGGGCTTCAACATTTTCTCAGTCCTCCTCAGTCGCAAATGGATCTCCAGAACATGGAGATATTTATCCTCAAGAAAAGAT
Source organism: Psophia crepitans (assembly GCA_013399095.1). NCBI lineage: Eukaryota > Metazoa > Chordata > Aves > Gruiformes > Psophiidae > Psophia > Psophia crepitans. Next base: position 146,435 of record VWZZ01000592.1, read on the forward strand.
TCCATTCTTATGATACCAAAAGGCCTCGTAAAATTAAAGCAGAAATAATTAAACAAACGCACAGAAGAATGGAAAAAATTCTGCCAAGAGTGCTTTAACAGGTTGGCACCACCCATTAGTCACTGCGCTACAGTCTGCAGGAGACAGGAAAACACAAGAGAGAAGTATCGCTGTACTTGTCCTGATCTTGCCCTTTTCTCTGGGTGTGTGCTAGTGGCTACTGTCAGAGGGGAAAATTCTGGGCTAGGTGCTAGCAATTTGTTAGGTTGTTAGCATTTATTCCCACATCAGCACTCTGTCTTTTGCTGCTTCTTAAGATGTGCTGCAATAAAGCCAATGGACAGCGTCTAGACGGCACATAGCTACGGCCTTTGAAAGTCACTTGAGGCACCAGGGCTGTGTTATACATGCATGGCTTTAATGAGGTTCTTAGGGGCTTTCAGGAGCATTGTGCAGCAGGCAAGAGAGACAGAACGAGAGAAAAATCCTTACCTTTGATTTAACACCTGTTGCTATAGACACCGCTACAGGTTTCACACTATCCTGTTTAAGGGGCTTAAACATGGAATGGTGATCAGACGGTTTTAATCCTCAGTACGCTAAGGATGTTTTTCCTTTTTCAGCTTCACACAGGAATGTATCTGTTGGCAAATTTAGGCACAGCTTACTCATTTGGCTTTGATTCTCATATACGCATTGCATTACGCCACCTTCCCACCCTTTTCTAACCAAAGTGTCCTCCAGACTGTTTTGGCTTGCCAAGTAAGAAAACTGACATTTGCAGAGTGTGGTATCTCCTCATGCAACAATTGGAAAGAATATTCCAGTGTCGTTTGTGGATCTTCAGTCACTGACGGTCTGATGCCACCTCAAAGCCTTCAGCTGGGGCACTACCCTGTCTGCAACACGAGGCAGCTGGTCCCACAGACAGCCTTTCTCCAAAAGAGCTGTTGTGCTGCGTATCAGACAGTTGGAGCGACTCAAGTTTTGGATTGTGTTTACTTACACTTAGCGCAACTGTACCGTGGGTGCTACAATCGTTACGCTTGTTCCTCTCCTTCCTTGAATAGGGAATAGCTTGCCTTTACAGTACATTCTTACAATCAGGGAAAAGAAAAAAAGAAAGAAGGAAAAAGAAAAGGAAAAGGAAAAGGAAAAGGAAAAGGAAAAGGAAAAGGAAAAGGAAAAGGAAAAGGAAAAGGAAAAAGAAAAAGAAAAAAAGAAAAAGAAAAAGAAAAAAGAAAAAAAAAGAAAAAGAAAAAGAAAAAGAAAAAGAAAAAGAAAAAGAAAAAGAAAAAGAAAAAGAAAAAGAAAAAGAAAAAGCAACTTTATTTATTTATCTGCATTGAAATCATAAAAAGTGCAGCAGAGATTTTTAGAAATTCTGGGCCATTTTGGGTTCAGAGAGGCAGTCACAAACATGAAAATATATTGCGCAATGGGAAGTCCTGGTGTACCAGCACTGCTACCCCTTCCAGGCACGCCACAGGTATTCACGTCCAGGGGAGCAGGGCTGTGAGATGACATGCTCTGAGGTGCCGTTCCTTCCTCGCAGTGCAGGCTAGCTACTGCCTGTGGAGGTAGTAAAAGAGTGAGGGAGTTAAAGTTGCACCATCAGCCAAAGGATCTCTGCCCATCACCTTCAACAGGCTGTCAGAAAAGGCAGTTTCTTTCCCACGCCTATGTGGAACCAGGTCCCATGGTGCACTGCTTACACATGCATCGTTCTGCAATTTTAAACCATACACTGGAAACAAAAGTCACTGTATAACACAACTAATCCTTTATCAAGATCATAGAAATTCTGAATGCGACACGAAAAAGAACACAACCAGGCTTGGAGAAGTATCTCAAGATTTGTGAAATGAAATTGATTTCCATTTAAATCAGGTCTTTTACTCTTCTTGAAAATGTCAAGGTGTCAGCCTTGGCCATTACCAGACTGTGATTTATAGTTGAGACAAAGCGAAAATACTTAGGCGACTGTCTGGGACTGTACTGCTGTGTCTGGAAAGGCTACAGATGACAGCCATCTCCTTTCTCTACCAACTTGCGTTGCTTATCTAAGATCAGTCTTCCCACACCCCTCCTTCCCAAACCCATGACAGAGAAATGATAAAACATATAGGCTTGAAGATTTACTGAGATCAGTCGAATAAGCCTTGTGAAGGGAGTAGGTTACAGAACTTTGGAGAAACACATTAAAAATAATCCTTTAGCTAGCTATATCCTAGCTGCTTGGATGAATACCTGTAAAATGTGAGACTGATTGCCTGGTTTCAACACATGGGTATGTTTTAATCCATCTGTAGGATCTATTTCTGTAACTCAAGTATACTAGAAGCACAAAACGCTGAAACTGAGTAAGTTTTCAAATAGTAAGAATAATACAGCTGCTGTCATTTCCTTCTGAAATTAAACACAATTTATTCAATAAATAGATTAATGGAGGTTAAAAATTACCTGGCTAATATTTAATCGAACACTGATGAGCTAATTCTGTTATTTCTCCCATTGACATAAAGTTTTGCTTGAATAAAGGCAACAGAAGTATTTAACAGTTTAGGTGCTGAACTCCTACTAATTTTAGCTGGAATTAGGCACCTCAAGTAGCTCAGACAAGACTTTTTCAAATCTATTTCTCTATTCCTGCAGCTATACTTCTGGTCCCAGTATAGTGGAGTGAAGGAGAGAATAAACAAGATGTATGATAAGTCAAACAAAAGAAAATAGGAGTTACAGGCACAAATAATAATACCATTCCTGACATCAGATTGCTTGTTCTAGCACAGGTATTCGCAGCGGACATGGCAAAATGGGAAGGGTTCAAACAAGAGCAAGCAACATGATCTGATCTTCCCAAAAACCTAACTTAGAGTAAGACAGTGAAGTCAATCTCATTAGTTTTTTGATGAAAATGCAAAGAGGTGAGAGCAAACAACCGTTTAAATTGTCAGGAAATTTTCAGTAGCTGGAAGCTGATGCTAAACAAATCCCAATTAGAAATAAAGTCTGTGTTTTTAATAGTGATGTAATAGGCTACTGGGACACTGTTCCTGGGGTTGTTATGGATTCTCTGCCATCCCAAATCCTAACCATACACGCTAACCAAACAGAAATTGTTGGTGTTGATGTGGGAGTTGCTTGGTGAATGCCTTGGCAAGTTTTACGGCGGAAGTCAGACTAGATGATTGAGTTTGCCTTGGCAGCGGACATGTGATATTTCTGCTATGTGTGGGAGACACAAGGAAGGAGGTAAGGGGGGAGGGAAAAAGAGGGAAGGAAAGGAGGAGGAGGTATCTGGCTGTTTTCCTTGCCTAGTGCGTGTATGGTATAAGCCTTGTGTGGTACCACATTTTTTGGTTCAGTGAACTGCAGATGATACCTTGAAGCAGAAAGGGTACAGGATGGCATTCAGCCACAGGTTTTACCACAGGACAGGAGAGCTGGCAAGTCCCCTGAGAAGGCTACTGCAGATATTGTGTTCTACTGTCACTTCATTATCTGAGCCGGATGCCAACTGCAGGATTTTTTGGCCATGGTAGAATCATACAGTATTGAGACACACAAGACGGCTTTATAGAAAAATGCTGACCCCAGGGACTTTCTTTGAAGTTACTCCTTAACATGTTTTTTGCTTACTGGCTATTGCAGAAGATCATTAAGACTGTTAAAAATATCAATCCAAAAAAAGTAAAAGTGGATGCCAAAATGAAGCTGAAGAGTCTCGATCAAGACTAGATGAACACTGGGATGTGAGATCCCATAGCTTGTTTAGATGTGCTCCTCTCTCTTCCCAGCCACAGCAGTAAGTTACTGTGAACACCTAAAGAACAAATAGTGTAAGGAGGGCTGTACATAAAAAAAGTATAACATGCCCTGTCACACCACCACAGTAAATCATGCCCTCCTACTGACCACTGAATGCTTTGGCATTACTTGCATTAAACTGCAACCTCAGAGCTCGAGTGATGGCCCCCATGTGAACAAGCCCACGGTCTGCCTGGACAACACAGGGCACGTGTCAGGGAAGGACAGTAAAGCCTGACTCACTGAAGGTAGCTCAAGGGAATTGTCTGCATTCATGCCGGGTGCCAGGAAGTGACCCTAAATCTTTAGCCATCGATGCAGGAAAGAAGAGCACGTAGGCGGCAGTTTGGAAACATTTGAAAGGTTTTAAAAAGTGTTAGTTATTACACGTAGTAATTTTGATTTCCCACTAGTATTTAGGGAATGGTTACCAAATTTCAGAAAGCCAAACTGCAGCCTTCGGAATTTATTAACTCATAAAAGCCTACCAAAGCTCAATACTCAGATACTGGCAACACCCACAAGAAATCTAACTCTCTGAGTCAGTTGGGAGTGGTTTCCAACATTGCACTGGTAACCTGTTTTGCCATTGTGTTAGAACTGGGTGCCCCAGTGACTCCTGAAACATCAAATATTTTTTTCTAAAAAAAAATACATTTTGACCATACTCATCTATTTCAGAAAGAGGCATAGGTTTGAGAATTAATATCCAAAATAATATGCTGACACAATAAACACCAGAAAAGTGCAGCCTCCTAGGTTTATTTAAAAATCTAACAGTAAATCTAACTCCCTGGATATTCCTGTGTGTGTACATAAATACATGAGCAGGAGCTATTAAGCACTGTGTATCCTCAGCCTTGTGAGAAATCTTCCCAACAGAGGGATGAACCCTCCACTTGCAGTGAAAAGCTGTAAATCCCACCACAAAATGGCTGCACCAGCCATTTCACACACCAGGCTGGCTAAAAGCTGATGCCCGTGCCGTCAGGGCTCCGCGGGGATACGGAGGGCGAGGTGCCGCGCACGGCCGGTGCTGCACCCGCATTAGACCCGCACCGGCTGCCTGCGTGAGGGCAGGGACCGCCAGCCTGCTGCGAGGGTCTATGGCGCAGAACTGCCTGCCTGCCTGCGCGCTGCGTGCCCGAAGCAGAACTAGGCTCCTGGAGGATAAGGACCAACTTCTGGAAATGTGAATCTGATTAAATGTTGGTAGCAAATATTTCATGCACATCACTAGCAGAAACTACCTCTGCTGAAGAGAGCAGCAGAAAGTTATTCCATATCCCCCCCACTCCCCAAACCACAGTTATTAAACCTGATGTTCCACAAATGATCCTCCGTTCCGGCGGTGCGGCAGCAGGGTATCGTGACATTCTTCGGAAGAAAATGAACAAGAAGGAGAGCTTTATCCATAAAACTGCAACTAGCAACCTAATACATAACCTCTGACAACGGGTAGTTTCCAACAGGGCTGAGGGAGGGGATGCACATTCTGCAAAACGTTACAGGTGGGGCCAATTTATATGTCCTTCATGTTCGGGGTGAAGAACCACCACGGAGACATGCAAAAAGGGGGAGCAAGGCTAATTCAAACTCTTAGGAGAATGAAGCTAGCATCTTGTAGGGCCTTACGCAGGGCTGTGGAAAGGGCTGGAGCAGAGAGATGATTACCGTGGTGGAACAGAAGAGAAGGTGACAGCTACTCACTAGTAATGCTGTGATTCTATTTCACAGAATAACCTTTAGCAGAAAATACCCCAGCAAACTCGTCCAATTCTCTGACGTGCCTTTACCAACACCTGAATTTTAGAAGCAGAGAGAACTGGAAGTCATGGGAGGATCCCACAATCAGACTTCTTTCTAGACACAAAGTTGTTTCTTTCACATCAAAGGCAGGTTGCAGAGGAGAGAGAGTGCAGGGGAACAGACAGTGAACCATGAAGAGTTTTCCACTGCTAACTGTCTCACTTGTATGAAAATTAGTGTGTAAATAGGATAAACGGAATCTACTTCTTTATGCATTGAAGGTATTCTCTTCATCTGATTTACCTTCATCTGATGGAGATGCTTTGACTACAAGGTTGTATTGTGAAGAAATGCACTCTGCTAGGAAAGACTTGAGTTTGAAATTAAATCCTGTGCTGAACTGTTCAAGAAGTATATACCTTCACTGAAGTCTTTTCATGGCCCTGCTTATTTCTACTTCAAATTTCTCACTTATTGTACTTTAAGCTCCACCAGTGAATGTAAATGGGGTTTCACTATACGTTTGGTGCATTCAAGCATTCTTTGTTACAGTTCCCACCCTGCCGCATTATGTGAGCTCTGCCACGGAAGTCCAGCAGTCGGTTTGTTTTCTGCTATTAATAAAAGAACCTACTTTTCCCCACTTCTTTGAAGAAGTTGAAAGGGCTACATGTTAGAGGGGGAGGTGGTGGGGAACAGGCTGTGGTGTAATCCCCAAACGCAAATGCTGTCTAGATTAGAAACCTCCCTGAAGAAAATTTATAAATGCTAAGACTGTGCTTTTTGTGTGATGAACACTAGAGCAATAACTTAGCCACATACTGGGTTCTGCCTAATGCTTAAGGAGCCTACTAGGTGAAAGGAATTAAATGAAAAAAACCCCCTTCCATTTGGCTCTGTGCCGATGCCATCCAACCCTTTCAGTATCCAGTGACTTACTAGTGCAACGATTTTCATATGTATTTCATCACTGAGGTACCTTAATATAATACTTAGGAATCTGTTGAAATAAAAAAAGCCAACAAAACCCCACACAAATGGGATTTACACATTGCCAGTGTTTTTACATAGCCCAGGAAAAGCTTAATTAAAGGGGTGGGATGCGTCTCCGCTGAATAGCTGTTTTTCCTTCATACCTTCCCATGCATGACAAGCACACATCCAAGAAAAGAAAGTGGTGGTGGGGAGGGGGCGGGGTGATGGTGGAAGAAAACCACCCAAACCCAATATTACTAGCCCTAAACTACTCAGCACAACCTTGTTGATCTGCTTAGCCATTTAAATAATTGAATATGTTCCTTGTAGAGAATCACAGTCCCATTGCAACAGCTAACAAGTAAAAGAAAAGTACAGAATATTATCTGCATTTTTCCCTATAGGATAGTCATGTTGCTCAAACTATCACTACTGTATCTAGTTTATTGTACAATTACGACTAATCCTTAATTCCTATATAAGCAGGAACTGGAGTAAAGGTTGCAATCCTGAAAGCCTACTAGATAAACTTTAGTCTATAATCGACTGGCTGATTCTGTGATTAATTTTAAATCCTATTTAATGGGTTAAAGATGTTTATAAAGATGAAATAATTGTATCAGTGTTGATCTTAATAATCTTACGTTCACTCACTCTCCAAGGCTTCCATAGTCCATCCACTTGTTGCTACTCAGGCACTACAAGTAAAACATAGCTTTGCACACAAATTAATACAGCTAGATTCCGGTCAGAATATAACTCACCAGGTTAGAGTAACTCTAGTGTTGCCAAGGAAGGGAATGACGCAGCATCCAACAAACTCTGAAGATGCCTATTGTAATCATCGAACAATGAAAAAAAATTAACAAGGTGATGAATGTCTCAGATACATTGTTTGGACAAAAATACTTTAAATTAATGTAACAAAATAAATCTACTTTCAATTGACCGATACAGTTTCAGCTAGCATGTTTTTTTTCTATTACACGTATCTATCTGACTACCTAGCTAGCAACAGACCTCAGGCAGCAGTCGGTCTTTCTTTTTTTTTTAGGCTACAGCCGATTCCTAAGAGGAGATGACTGCTTTTCAGCGTGAAATTAAGTACCCAGTCAGGAATTGAGCATAAGCATCATATGGGCAAATCAAAATGATGGCTACATTTACTGCCTACAGAAATTTTTGCTGCACTGCATATTAACACATTGAAAATGTTGTGTTAGCTAATCGTGAATGTGCCGATTTTCATTATCCGTGGAAATGCATAACATCTTCTGTTAAACTTCATTGACATTTTTCATCAAATGAATAGAGCAATGCCCTGAAATGTGATAACTGTAGATTCTTTTTATACAACTTCGAGTAAAATATTCTTTCCTCTAATTCCAACAGTAATTAACTTAGATTGGAATTCCCTTGACTCATGTAACAGTCTTCAGCACTGTATTAATGGTTCTTAGTGTTTATATGGTTTGCAAAGAAATCTTGTCCCATATATGTAATATTCTATTAGGATGCTAAAGACTCTCAGGCTAATGACAAGAATTGATCAAATCACCCCAGCTTGAGCTATAAGCATTTTTTTGGGTTTACATTTAAAATTAAATGGTATCTTGTTGAAACTTAAAATTCTTCAAAAATGAAGCTCTGGAAAATTGTTGCATCTCCCATGAAGACTAAAAATTAAAGTAGACAATTATCATCATAATAACCCAATTGTACATGGCAGACAAAAGAGAAGCTAATACTTCCCTCTGCTTTTTGACTGATGTTTTGTTGGGCTGTAGCTAAACAGCACTTTAAGTTGACAGTAAATTAGCAAACAATATGAGGGAGGAAAAAAGAAAGAAAATCATGCAGGGGTTAAGATGTTTATGTAAAACAGTGATTTTCCTTTTTAAAATTAAAATGTACAAATAAGCTGGTGTCAGAGCCTAGGTGATCCTTCATTTCCACCGCATTGAGCAGGCTCACATCAGCAGCAGACAGCCGTTAATATATGCGTCTGGCTCAGTCTGGTCTACCAACTAGGAATTCATCGAATTGTTAATATCATTCCTTTTTTGTATGCACCACACATCATTTTCACTCCCTCTCTCTCTTCCTCCCCCTTTGCAAGAGCTTGTGTTTTGGTTTTTTTTGTTTTTGTTGTAGCACAAGCTGATTACTCCAAAATCACATATTAAATAGCATTTAAAAGCATTTTGGATGAAACAACATAGAGTCATATAGAAATGAGAATATATTGAAATTCTGTACATATATCTAAGCATAGCATACCGAAGATGATGCTTTCTATTTATTTGTGCTAACAGAGACAGCTTTCATATACTGTCAACGTGTAAATAAGACTGCATTCTACATGGTGTCTGTAGGCATTGTCACGTAGTCCCAGGACAGGGAAACATCTTGTTGATCGTGGTGAGAATTCTGCCTGAGCGAGGACCAGGATTCTCCCTCCCCTCCATCCTCCTCTGCCCCACCATGAGGAGTTCAATGTATACCAGAGGCTGGTTTGGCTGTGTTGAAACTGGGGAAGATGAGGGAGGAGGGAAAAAGGAAGGCAGGGTACCAACTTTTTCATCTTTGTGGCAAGGGGCAGCAGTGAGTACAACGGGCAAGAGAAGAGCCGCTGGAGTTATCCCAATTCAAGCGGTAATGCAGAGGCAGCACTGCATATTTACGGCTTTTGCTGTAGCACCAAATAAACCAGGTGGGGGTTTCTAATCATTCATTTTCTTCTCACTGTCACTGCAGAGCAGAGCATACTTGAAATCTTTGGGTTGAGAGAGGCAGACGTTTCACACTACAGTTTCACCTTCGTTGTACGTCCAGTATTAAATGCAAAACGTATTCAGAGTGCTGAATGTGAACAATCCACGTTCAAGTACATTTTGCTGATTCAAAAATAAATGCAATGGAAAACCTTAGTATGAACAGACATGTGCATCGTTTCTCTTATTAAATCTGTAAGGATTTTTATTTCGATAAATACTATGCATAGTTTAAATTGTATATTGGCATGTACATACCGACAGACAATACAGTTTTATCTCATTATACAGCTTGAATGAACAGAATACCTGTTCACCTGACCAGTATCTTAAATTGACTGTTTTCAGACCTGAAAACTATTGTCCATAAAACACGTCAGTTGCTACCGAAGTGCTTCATGAATGTAGCACCGAGCTGAGTACGTTCCTCTTTTCTGTACGGATTCAGATCCACTTTTCTAATATTGCCTAAATAGAAGTCAATGCTGACTAACACACGTGTGTTAAAATGTTACCTCTGTGTCTGAACGTCTGCAAGTAGCTCTTTTGAGTGTTCTTAGCATGTGGGATTGACCGTTTATGAAGAAAAGAATTGCACATTTACAGGAACCGTATCATCATTGTAATTGCTAAGGTAATATTTTTATGACTATTTAAAGACTAATTATACCTTGAGCAACTTGAAAACTACCTACAGCGCATAGTTTCTGTCTCTTAAGAAAATGACAACAAGAAAAAGCATTATACTAACAGATAAGAACAATTTATTTTAACAATAGTGTTGATGTTTACAATACAACACAATTCCTCCCACACACGTGGAAAAAATATACTGCAGCCAAAATACCACTTCTGAAATGAACAAATAGTTTAGATGCCTCATCTGTGTGAAGGCTTTGTCTCAGTGAAGCCTGATGTAGCAACAAGGTCCTGCAGCATCTTGGTTAGACACAGGAAACAGAGAGAAACGACTCAGAACTAACCCACCTATAAAATATTAAGAAATACAAACCAAATTATGTGTCGTAGATCAGAAGTTCAAGACAAATGAACAGTGCAGAATAACTTGTGTGCTTGTGAATCTTGTTATGCAAAGTCAGTGAAGTACTTAACACATGAGGGACAGCCTAAAGCTCACTCTGTTTTCTGTCAGAGGGGGAAAAATTGCAAGAAGTGATGGAGAACCTAGAAGTTAAGTTCGGTGCTTAGAGTATTGCCGGCTCGGTTTAAACTAACAGGTACAAGAAATGTGATTCTGTGTGCAAAGTGATTTTAATGTTGTAGTATGATTTTTACACCAATACTCTCTATCAGATTTAAATGTAAATTAAATGAGAGACTATTTTACGTGCGATACTGTGTTGTCACTTAGACAAAGAAAAATGATGGCAAACTACAACATAATCTTTGTCCCATTTTACAGGAAAAGCTAAGCAACAGTTTTCCTGTGGACTGAAATCATTATTCAAACAACAATAGAATGAATGTTTTCTAGGCCTCAATCGCCAGTGCTTTATGTTTTAAAAGTTAATTAATGCTGCAACAATACAGGTAAAAATATACTTTGTGGTTATTATCTATCAGAATTGTCTATAATAAGAATAAAATAATAATAGTATGGCTGAAAGCCTTTTGTATTTTTTAGTATCTGTTTTGAGTTGTTTTGGGATTTTTAAGGTGCAAACTGGCTTCAGTTTAAATTTTAATTCTAAATGTTACATGACATCTAGTCCAGTTTTCTAAACATACAAGTATGTGACATCCTAGTGTTGCACAATGGATAACAATTTTTTTTTCTTTTAGGAACAGTTCTGCTGCTTAACATTTGAAATAGGTATATTTTCCTTTTATCCCTTCCAGACAAGGAAAGCTCCTTTGGTTCTCTAAATTCTGCAGAAAAACAATCACTGTCCAAAGCTGCTGGTTCCCCTCCGCCTAGGTCCCAAGAGCCTGACTTGTGATTGTTGCTAAAAAACCTCACAAGTTAGGGTCTCAGGGACTAGGAAAAGTCCAATATGATCCAGTAGAATTCGTTCTTCCAATAAACTGAATTGCTTAGTAGTCATAATCGCTGTCTGCCATTGTTAAAATAATAAAAAAAAAAAAGGCAAAACAAAGCCAAAAGACAATGTCCCCCCCAGATCAACAACCCCACCTCCCCCCAAAGAAACAACCCACAGTTTCAAGAAGGGGGCAGAAAAGATCAAATAAGCAGGCAAGACACATACATACATTCAAACAATGTATCAGCTGACTGAACAGACTTTTCTTAGAGTATAGTCCTTAACTTTTGAAAAGAAAAAACAAAGAACAGAGGAAAAAATCTTCACTGCCTCTTCTCGCAAGTAGCCATATTATAATGCATCAGAGGGAAGCGTCTAAAAATGGGTTAAAATCTGCTGGAAGCAGATTTGTACAGTAACAATTTTATTCTCTTTCCCTTAATGCCTGAAAGAAGGATTAAATGCTTTTTAAGGGGTTTCTAATTGAAATATTTCCCCATTGTACTTTTAGTCCTACTGTTCAGGTGGGCCCTGGGTTACAGAGTACTTTAAACCCATTCACGATGCAAGGATAACCTTTGGGTGTGTATTCACTTTTTGCCTCTTCCCCACGTTCAACATTTAATCCTTCTACAGACTGCCAGCAAAAGCTTCTTCCTTCCCAGTGGCAAAACTAGCTTTCGCTCCACAAGCTGCAGAAAACACTGACATGCAGAGATTGTTTTCACTTGAACCAGATTACTCAAAGCACACATAACTTTCAAATACTGTCGATACAGTAAGAAGAAATGGTCGGATTTCCCGAATAATTGCGTTCTGAAGCCGAACACTTTTAATGGCACAACCACGATCCCGAATTACTTTCGCATTCATTCTCCTCCGATCTTTAGCCTTGTTTGCAGAACGAAAAAGAAAATTTCTACTTTAGGGATGGGATCCACCGTGGCTTTTTTTTTTTTTCCTCCATCAGAGCCCAGAGCAAAAGAAACAGCAGCCATAAAGGTCCTAGCCACTGGAGTAGAATCTGGCATAGAAAACTCAGTGCTCTTCGGGAAGCCGTTCAGCTTTAAAAAGGAAAAAAAAAACAGAAGAGGGGGGGAAGAATTAGAATCTCTGCTGGTCGAACAGGTGAATCATCCATTTACAAGCAAGCTGTACAGAGCGCTCTGCTGAAGAAAAGATTTGCCAGTGCCCCCCCCCCCCACCCCTGCCTTTCACCCTCCCCTCCAGAATGATACTTCAGATTTCAGAACATTTTGGCTTATTTAAAATATTATTTCAGCTGATGATATAATGCAACATTATATAAGAGCCGTTTCTTTGTCACTGTGCACCATTCAATCACTTATGCCTCAGACATAAAATAGTTAAACGAAACAAAATATATATATGAGATATATATATGTATAGCAGTCCCTAGATTTCATTCAATTTCTTTTTTTAAAGCTGATCATGATTTAACAAACAATTTTGACCACAGCTTTCAAATCAATAATTAGAATGAAAAATCTCTCCCCTCCATAAATATGACATTAACATAATTATACCACCCCCATCGCATAGACCCATCCTCTTTAGGGAATACATCTGATGCTCTGAAGATGGAAATCAGTCAGATTTTAGTTGCTCTCAAACGTACCTTTGCTTCTCACTGACTGACTGGCTTTACCTTCCATGCACACACACAGTCACTAGCACACACACGCACACACACATACACATGCGCGCGCACATACACACACACACACGCACGCACGAAAAGGCAAGGCAAAGCAGCGGATGCTGACTCAGAGCAGTTGTGTGTGGAGGGGGTGGTATCGGCTGGTATTTTCACTGCACTCATCATTAACATTAACTCACTCTCTAGCATCCACCCTCTCTCAGACCTGCTGGACTGCAGCATTTGCATGACGCTGTCACTCTAGCCCTTGTGGGTCAGATGTTAGAAGAAAAAAAAAGCCTCAAGGCTCTCATAAGGAATGCCTTCATTTCTTCCAAAGGGTCCCTCTTCTTATTTTTCCACCTTTCTACTTCCTCTGTTGCTGTGTCTCAGTTGTTTGACATCTTTCCGGAAGAAAATGTCTTGAGCTGCAATAAGCCAGTAGTCAGTCGGTCCTCCCCTCACCTCACACTCCTATTCCCACCCCCTTTTTTTCCTAATCAATAAGACAGATCTCCAAATGCAGTTGTGAAAACAGGCTCTGACACACAGACTTTCATCCTCGATCCTCTGCCTCAGGAATAGCAGGCAACCCAGGCTCACACGTGATGTAGAGAGAAATAATGCCAGTAATTCTTGAACAGTCTTAGGAGTTTATTCTACGCCTTCTTCATTTTTTCCTTTGCTCGAGTAAATACCAGGGGGAAGGACACACTAGCTCTCAAAAGCTATAAGGATTCGTTTCTTCAGAAATTAATGAACATTAAAAAGACTAATATTAATCTTCCTCAAAATTAATGCTTTTTTTTTTCTTTTCCACCCACTCATTGTGCTCTTTATAAGTAGGAATTGTCTCATAGCCAAAACACTGCCAGGGTCTGAAGAACCATTCACTGTGCTGAAATCCTGAGTTTCTGGACTTCAATTGGTATTTACCAGACTATTTTTTTATTTTCTTTTTTTTTAGACTTCCTAATTAAAAAGAAAATAAAAACCTAGAAGCTGCTTGCGTCACAGGGAGCACTGCGAGAGAACAATGGCAATACACCCGCACCACCACGCCGAGTACTGAAAACGCATGTTTGAGCTACGCTTGTGTATTTATCTGCACGGTATTTGCTCCGTGTTGGTAGAGCAGTCTGTGCACACACACGTACATCGAATACGCAGACACACGTACACACAGAGAGACACGCAAGACACGTATATAAAATACACGACACAAAACAAAGCACAAAGGCTGTTAACTGAAACACAGGCACAAGTTGTCTGACAGGCTATGAAAATCCACAGAGCATAATTATCGTGTGCATTTTTACCTTGTTCCTTTGTTCTTAAGGCAAGGGACTTTAATGACTTACGGTGTTGACAATCTTTCGGCTTTTCCCTTTTTACGCCGACAGTATTTAGGAATTATTTTTCCAGACAATACCACGCCACTGTGATTCGTGGTATAAAAATTATTTACCGAGGGGAGGCGGGGGGGGGGGCGGACACGACACACACAGGTGATACGCAATTCGCCAGCCAATTCTCAAAGCTGCCTGGTGCCGTAGAAACTCTCAGCGTAGCCGGGCAGGCAGGTCCCAGGATGCAGTGCTACACCGCAGTCCCGGCTCAGGTAGCCGTTTGGCAGCCTTACGGCGGCAGCAAACGTGAAGGGCATCCGCTCGCAGGAAAGGTCCAAAAGAAAACACCGCGCAGCCCTGAAGTACAGAAAGGAAGCCGAAATGCCGGGGTACACGCCCTAAGCCCAGTTCGTACGTGCTTACAACCCGTCATCGTGATGGTAATTATTTTCTTAGGTAAAGGATGGAGAAATGTAGACAATTAAGAAACAGTTAAGTTTGTAATCTCAGGGAAAAGGAGAGATGGAGACAGACACACACCCACAGACAGAGACAGAGAGCGAGCGGAGAACGCCAAGCATGAGACAACAAAAACAAGACCGAAATCAGATTTGGGAAACTGAAAAAATACAAGATTACAGCATTCAGCTTAGCATTTACTGAGGTACAAAAAAAAAAAAAAAA
>VWZZ01000592.1:161461-179367 GCA_013399095.1 Psophia crepitans
AAAAGAAAGAAAAAAAATTAACACATGCACAGCATGGCTTAAAATACTTATTGCCATCAATAGTCTGTGACGGATGCCGGCTTCTTACTGCTATACGTACATTAGATTGGTCATCGCCTCTTAATCTCCTTTTGCTCAGACCCATCCATTTTTTGCTGCTCCAGCATCTGTGCCCTTTATGCTTTTTTTCTGTATAGTTACCCACAATACCCTGGATAAATTAATGTCATGACCTCGCTATGGCTATCAGACAGAAAAAAAAGTCTACTATTTTAATAATTGAACGTGCGCGTACAGCAAACTGCCTACCGATAGCCCAGCTTTGTGGACTGCCTCCAAAAGCAGCCTTTGCTAGCTCTGCGAATCAGAAACAACAGATGCAAATACTAGCCACATAGACCCAGCTCTCTGTCTTGCTTTTTTTTTTTTTTTGTAAAAAACCCACCCTTTTCAGACTGTGCCACCTCATTTTCCCTGCGTTTGCCCCCTCAATGGTTAAAAACATTAGCCTGCTGAAATTAGAAGCTTTTGAATAAAAGCATAAAGACGAGTGAAAATTATAAATGGCTGCAGATTCTGGAAATTTATATCCAGACGGTGAGTAGGGAAGAGTACCCAGGTTCAAGTGCTGAGCCCCACTCGGGAGCACCTCTGGGGCCAATGGGACTGCAGACTAGATTAAATCAATAGTCGTCTGAAACAAGATGTCGTAATCAATCAGCTCAATTACCACTGTCATAGATCTGGGCTTAAGGTCTTTCCTGATTTCACTCTTCTAATCATTAACCCTTATACATCCTCAAAATGGGAACTCACGCTTGCTCTGCTGCCCTACCTTTCAGATCATTGAAGTTTAACTTAGCGTTTTCCTCTCTTTTTCCCTTTCCCTATTTAAATAATGTAAGAGTGGGTCAGCAAGAAGTGTTTTAAATGTGAGTATGGCAAGGTTAGGTGCACTCCTTTAAGTGTACCTATTATATATTTGCTGTGTGTGCGCTTACATATTATTATTATGCCTCCGGGAGTGGCTGGGTGGATCAAAGACTGCTGTTTAATTAACATTCAACTTCAGCTGTCTCCTTGGAGATTAAAAATAGAAGACTAGTTGAATTAAACTGAAGACGTTCACTCCTTTCACTAATCCAATATTATAGAACTCCTCTCCACTCAACCCAGTTAGGAACAACTTATTTCTGGTCAATCAACCACTAGCAAAATCCATTTTCAGTTTGAGGGTAAGTGTGAAAAAGTTAGAAAGACATTTTTGTATGCGTGTCTGCATTTCTCGGAATTGCCCAATCCTTTACATTTTGCATCCACAGTACAGTAAATCCCCATGCGATGCAAGGAGAAAAGAACGATTCGGTTTGAATACGAGCAGAGCCACTTTAAAATCTTGCCTGTAATTACTATTCGCTGTATGAAGATTAAATGTCATCCATTTAACTTATTTTTATTCCCGTGCAGGTCCTGAAAAGACCGAAAAGCTTTTCATAAAAATGCCCCAGCGATTGCCACATAGCCTTCTCTCAGTTTCTCAGGAGGAAAGAAAGAATCCAAGCAGCAGATATCCAGAATTTTAGGCTCTTAAATTCTATTCTGCTGGTAGAGTCAAATAATAATAGTGAAAGAAAACCCCATTACATTTACAATTACATCACTGTCTGCACACACTGCCTCTTTCCAAGCAGAACCACACCTTTTTTAACCATAGATCTGCTTTTCAGCGGGAGAGACCGAACGTACAGCTTTAGTCCCCGTAGCCCTGTGAATGTCGAATAGCAGAATCAGCCCCTGGGCCATGGCAATGCTGTTTTGGGGAGGAATTTGTGCTCCTAGAGGTGCTAGGAGTGGATACGGGACAGGGGCAGCAGATAGGTGTTTCATGGCAGAGGCCGAGGCCGGAGGTCTGGCTGTGGGGAGACCACCTGCCAGGGCAGGGCGCCGCGCTATCCAGGACAGGTTATAATTGGAGATCGATTGCTGGATTTAATGACCCAGCTGTTTTCATTAGTAGAAATGTAAAAAATTGGTCTAGAAAATTATCCAGCTGCTAGCATAGGCGCTTTTAAACAGGCTTATACCTCAGCCAGGAGCGACTTTGTTGCAGTAACTGACCCCTCACAGATGGAAAAAAAATGACCTCAGCTTTGCATCTTTCCTGGGAAAGATTTAGCTGACAGTGGGACGCGATACAAAAAGAACCTTAATTCTGTCCTTCAGTATTGCTAAATGAATGCAATGCACCAGACACCGCCTTAAACTGTATGAAGGGTACTGCTCAATTTTGCAGGCAGCACTTAAGACTGTAAGCATCATCCACAAGGGGACAGCATTCACATCCACACTGGAATGATGCAGTTTGTGTGCAAGAAGAATAGAACAAGAGTAGCAGCCATTGCCGTAACCACCCAAAAATTAAAAAAAGAAAAAAGTGTTTCCTGGATTATTACTTACGGACAGAGGGGGAGGAGAGGTGAGGCTGGGCATGTATGTCAGATATCAAAACCCATTCAAATACAAGATGAGCCTTTTGTTTCGTAGACCAGCAAGAGTAAGGTAATTTACTGTATTACTACAAACTTTCTGTGAAAGAGAAGGATTCTCCACAATAACAAATAATAATGTTAAGAGAATGAATTAGATACTCTTGGAGCAAAATCAAATGTGTCTAGCACGAAGGGAGAAATGCACTGATATCAAATGTTATTCTGACTTTACAGTACTCGTCTTCATATTCTCAGTGTGCTCCAACAGGGAGGTAATGCCCTCATCCCTCTTCTTTTTCTAGGAGCAAAAGTTTCTTAATCACAGTGCACACGAAAGGGATACCCATTAACAGAAAAGGTGTAACTTCCTTCAGTGTAGCGTTTATATGACTTAGAAGGATGAGACTGTTAGAGTGACCTGTGTCTGAGCATATGGCATAGTTTGGTGTGATTGTCCGTCTCACCTCACTGATGAACAGCAAGGGCATAAAGACTTCAGAAAAATCTCACAGCTAACCAGTCCCAGGTCCATCACATAAATCTACCTTATTAATTTCTTGTTTAGAAGCTCTACATCCAGACTTTGCCTTATTTTTTAGTAAAAGTGTAACTTAGCTGAAATTCCCACCTGATCATGAAGTATTAAAAAATATATATATAGCCTACACAATCTATTACAGAAAGGAAATCACACAAATAAAATACAGAAAAACGGCAATATCCTCCTTTCCCTACACAAGCTCCTTCTTACTCAAGAAATGCTATTATCCCGTCTCCTTGCTGACTTGTCAATTTACCTGCCCTTTATTAAAACACAGACATATGACAGCAGAAATTATTGCAGTCTGAATTACTTTGAAAGTATATGAATACTGTTCAATAGACCTTGATTTCACTGACATTTTCAATTAAAAAAGTAATTATTTGTGAAAACTAACCACAATGATATTTATTCTTTTTTGACCCATGTTTTCTTGAGCTTCAAAACCATGAAATAATGAATGAATGAACTTTTCTATTTATGAACACTTTTCATTCTTATTTCACTAATTGCTTCATGTTACTGCTTAATACATCATCGACACAAAAGGCCTGGTTCTAAAATGAAATTCCAACTGTTCATAAAACTGGTTTTGACTAATCAGTCAAGGTTGCATTTGCAGTCTGTTCAATAAGAAAGATGTAAAGTGCCAAGCACTATTTTAAAAATCCCGCTTCATAAATTTTCCAGCATGACATTTTTACTCTTTCCTTCCTAATTAGGTATGCATGTACAGAGAGACATATACAAAATTTACAAAAACGCAAGATTAGGTGGAAGAAGATGGCCAAACTATGCTGTTTATTCCCAGCAGGCGCCCCTCCATGCTGGTTTCACACTATTGTTGCAGCCATCGGTGGGGTTGATCCTGCAAATAGGGCACTTCAGGTGGCTTTATTCGGATGGATCGTGTCTCTGAAGTGATCTGAACTGTTTTTCTGAGCACCGATTCTTGGATACATGTATGTCAAATTAGAGTCAGAGTTTATAAAAGGAAATTAAAGGAATTCTGCACATACTGCAAACAGTAACAGAATGTACAGAATTCAGCTATAGAAAAAACACTCCTATTTTCTTACTAATGTGATTTGAAGATAAACATTTGCGAGAAACATTCGGACACACCATTTCTACAGCCTTGTTTTAAGAGGTTTCAAAGGTAGGCTGGGGAAAGCAAAGCATTCTAGTAAGAAAACACAAAATAGCAGGTTCAATGCCTGCAAACCCAGAATATTTTACATTTTCTAGACAGTGAAGGTTAAAGTTATCCTGCATTCTCATAGTTCTCTCTCTCCTTTCAATCAATCTCATTGATTTTTTTTAAGGGTCAGAGGCTATACCTTCATTGATCAAAGAAACAGCCTGACACAGCGAAAGAGTCTGCCAATTCCAGACAGATCAATCACACCTTTGTCTGCTTTTGATACATTATGGTTATTTATTCTGCATCACCACGACTTTCTGTTGCATGGCTCTTAATGTAATAACGCTGCTGAGGGACAACAATAAAAAAGGGGGGAAGGGAAATATTCTATTTAAAATATTTTAAGACTCTCTCTGGTATTTCTGAGGGTGGCTTATGATGGAACTTGGCCAACTTGTTTGATTTCATTTTTGCCTTGGAAAAGAACTCCTGTACTGGTATTTAGCTCTCCTTGGTCAGCGCTTCATAGGATTTTATAAAGGTGATCCTTTGAAAAGGATTTGTGCAAACTCTTTTTTGAAAAGTAATTAGATCTTGATAGGACAACAATTATGATCTGGTCACAACCATAATTTTCCATGTTTATACACTGTTTTAGACATGTTTTAACAAATAGAATGTAACTGATACCCAGTTACAGATACTGACTGCTTTATGACTGTAAAATGAAATTAAATGGTCAGCCTAAAATAATTGCTAGGAAATATTGCTGAATAAACAGATATAAGTGCTGAAAAGCTCCTGGCTTTGCAAACTATTATGCTGAAAACCAACTAAAGTTTTAAAAAATATACTCTATGCTCACTATCTGTCGTGACTGAAAGTTAGATATTATTTATCTTTCCATAGCAACCGCAAGAAGCCTTTAAAACTACTGTTGATCTAATACCAAATATTTTGTTCACATTTGGTGGCCTATCACTTCACAAGCAGTTGCACTACTTAAGAGAAATCACTTGTGGGTCTTGTGATACTTGTAAGTAAAAGCACTAAAATTCCATTCTAAAGGTGAAATTGTAGCCTAAGAGAAGTCAGTGGCAAAATGCCCAGTGACTTTGGTGGAGTTGGGACCTCACTGCAAGAAGTTACGTCTCAGCTCCGTCAACCCAAGCTACCTTCAGCAGAAAGGGCAGCTCACGGGACCATACTCTTATACAGAATTTTTAAAAAACTACCACATTTTGTAGCAAGTAGCTAACAAAGCTATGATAAGCTCTATGCACCGTGCAGCCATAAGCAAAGACAGTGGAACTGTTCAGTAAAATTAAGCATGTAAATCTTTGCAGAATCAGGATATCAGGTAATAAGACATAATCACCGTCTTGAAGAAATTATCCACCTACATCGTTAGAACAGTAAAATAAGATATACGATAATCAAAACACTTGGCATTAGTTTCTGATTTCATTGTGCTTGCTCTGTAAATTATCGTGCACCCAATTTACAATTACATCAGCATTATTATGTAGAGCAAAAGGTAAGTGATATACAAAGCTGAAATATCAAACCCATTAAAAAGTTATGAGTTTGACAGAGTCCCTACATGTATTTGTGTGCATGCCAAGAAACGCATTTTAAAACTTTTAACTAAAGGAAACTGCCTTCCAGTGATAAACTGCAATGCCTAAAAGACATTGCTAAAATGCTACCGCCACTCTCAAAGGCCAAGAGACCTTAAAAACGGTTGCTAGCTGACAGCATTACACAAAAACATACAGATTCTTCTGTAAAGACATAAAGCTGAATGCGCAACATTTCAGAGAAGTTTTGAATAAGTCTATTTGTCCGGCTTACTTTGCAAGGGCTCTGTAGAAAACAGCACCATAAACACTTTCAGTCCCCACACAAGGGCTAAACAAAGAGTCCTCTTTCTAGCCATTTAATCCAGTAATTTATTTTTTCAACCATCACATAAATCGAAACACAGCTGTAACCAATGACTTGCAGATCCAGTTCCCTGCCAGCTGGATCCTGTTCTGCTGAAGCAGCAAGATTTTTACATTGTTCACTTCTGTACATCTGGAGAAATCATTTGGGTTCAAAGGTGACTAGAAAAGCTCTTTAAATAAACTCAACCAACAGTGAAGAGAGGCCTAAGTGTCTACAAAAGCTACATGGAGTTCCCTTTACAAAGTTCTTTTTTTCAAATGAGCGCATAGAGAGGTTTGCTTCCTTCAACGTTTAATGATTATGACATTTTAATTGAATTATACACTCAGATATGTATTTTGATAATATAGAAACATTTACTGTTTCCCCAGAACTTTCAAACACATTGTCAATACCCAAAAGTGATTGCAGCCAATAGTTTGTGCACTTATCACATTTAAAAGAATCATCAGGAAAATACCAATGGAATGAAATAAAATACCAAAATATACCTCAATTAATGCATCTTAGCTGTTGCGTGAAAATCCACCCGCCTTTCACTTAAAAAAAAGCAAACAATAGGAAAGTTTATACTCTAGTTGGATATGCTGAACCTGAAATCTCTTAGAAGTTAATCCTTAAAATAGTCTTCAAAAAGTGTGCATCATCCCTTACTGCATGAGTCTGCTAGTTAAGTAACAAACATGTCCCTGACATTTAGAACCGCACACAGTAAATTGATTACAATGCATCATTTCCTTTAGAAAAGCAATCACAAAGCAAACCAGCTGAATCTTTCAGAGGTAAATAACAATGAATATTGAAGGCTCATATAATCTGTATCTTTGATTGCTTTTCAAACAAAACAGACAGTCACATACGGTTACAATGGAGGGGTTTTGTGCCTAGCCCAGGCCCCACTAACAAAAATACTTCCAACACCGAAAGTCCCTATGCTAGATCTTGTTTGCAAATTCATAAACATGTGCTCTCGATTTCAAAATAAACCAACATTTTCATTGGATGTGTGCTTCTCTTCCAGCAGGTAAGCAAGACACATCCCACACATGCCCCAGTTGCACAGGTAAAGATGTAGTTCCTTTGCTGCCCATTAATAAAAGGTGTTTCAAAATTCAATTAGGGCTCACTACTGTAATTGATGCTTTTCCTTTTTTAGTACTTACTGCAATAGCTGGCTTGAAACAATGCTGATGGAAGTACCCTTTCCGCTTGCCACTCTGACCACACCTCTGCGCTGGCTTCGTGCTATTGCCCGTTATCTCCTCCTCACAGATTAACTGAGTAGCTACCTCACCTTCAGCTCTTGCTTCTCATTGTCTACTCTTGCCTGCGCTTCCCCCCTTCACTCGTAATTATAGGAATGTGCCATTAAATATGCTATCTGTGCTCTGTTGTGAAAATAGGAGCATTAAAAAAGTAAAAATAAAAAAGAAGGAAAATATCATGTCTTTAGAAGCCAGATAAACCAGATAAATCGTCTGCAAAAATTAACATGCACAGCTCATACCCAGGTAATTACCACATCACTCTGGGGCAAACTTCAGGGTATTTAGATGTGCATTTCTGGCCATTAGCATGTATGGATTTACATAAACATTCTAAAATTAAAAGTATCTAGTTTGCACTTAATTACAATGTTTCTGGAAAGCTTTCTCTCTTCAGTTCCTGATGTGTATTTACCCTTAACTATGGTCGAGTTTTTTGCCCGATAATTAATATAAGTTATTCACAAAAGGGAGTGAATTTTGACAGAACATAAGCTGCCACTGCCCAGTGACGGAGCTTCTGCAGCGTCTCGCGTGGTCAACTTTGCCAAACTCATCGGCACAATTAAACAGTATAAACTTCATTTACCATCATTTCACCAGAGTTCTTCCATTTTGCCACCAACAGCCCTCTCTAGTTCGGACTCTGTCTTGTCAAAACTATTTGCCTCCATTTTTAACAGATTAGGATTTATTATCCAATTCAGACATCACCTGTGGCCCATTACGTAACATATCTGCCTGCCTGCCTGCCTAGGGTTTCAGGTAAGTCAGATGTGGATGACTTTGAGCCACAATCTAGGAAAACATCCTTCAGAGGCCTGGGACAATCTAGGAAAAGTAGCCTGGAGAGAGGTATTACCTATTTTTGTTAGGTGCCTTTGGTTGCTTAGAAAACCTCGCTTAACTCTCTCACATCACAGTTGGCAGTGCAGATGGTATTCTGATTTATCCAGGAATGTAACTCCCATGGCAGACCCTGAGGCAAAGGCTTTGGTGCTTTTTATATATCTGGTTTAAAACCTAAGCCCTGCTGAATGAATGTCCCAACTGGAAATCCAACTCACCGAGCTAGAAAGACTGAATCAGAGGTTTTTAGATCTGACATGCCAATTTCAGAATGTGCTAAGCCAGATCTTCCAATTATCTGAATTTTTGTTTGGCAAATGTTATGGGTGTTTCTACCTAGGGGTTTGGGTAATTATGCTTATCTTCCATAAGGCATTTAGTTATGCAGGTTTACACTGCAGAGAGTCCTTTATGTAACCTGTATCACTGGGTGCTCTGCAGCAAGGATGAACAAATTTCCAAGGCTGGGGTGCCAGACTTCACATGTGTCTCCCATATTAAGACAGAGCTTGTCAATAGAAACTGAACAGGGAGCCAGAAGCTGCTGCCATTTAAAGATGAGTGATGTTGCCAATCACCTTTTTGGCAGACTCCCGTGCAAGGCAGCAATTCCCATTTGCCAGCTCTCAGCGAGTGTATAACCCAGGACCTTCAACCCATAGCGTAAATCAGGACATCTGCGAAAGAGAAGGTCCCCCCTGCCCTCCCTCCTGACCTCAGTCATTTGTTCCTTCACCTTGTTTGTGCTGACACTTGCATCTTACAGCTGCATCATAAAGTAGATTAGGGAACTGACCCAAAAAGCAAACCTGAAGAAACAGAAGATTAGTTTGCAGCTGGATCAGTCCTTGATCTGGCTCGTTAAACGGCCACATAAACTAAGTGCCAGCACAAAAGGCCAGGTGGAAATGAGTGCCACTGGCAAGAGGACTGACTTCTCCTGCTGGTAGCAATCTGAACTTAGGCAGAATATAAGCGGCCCTACACCTAGCCGGAATCAGGAGCTGTCTGAACCGTGGGCTCTCAAAGGCACCTCTTCAGGACACTAAGGATCCCCATCTTCTGTCTGCGCATGAGCCTTACTACCCTCCCTGGCATCCATCTTAAACCCTGCAATACAAAATTAAAAATACTATCTGAAGCAAATATATGAGACTGTGTTACAGCCAGCGAGAAATTAGAAGATACAGCCAGAGGATAAAAGACTATACACTCCAGGAAGTATCATGTAGAAGGCTGTTCAAGGTGGTCAGGATAGTAAATGAGACATTAGCAACAGTCAGGCTATAAATAACTGTGAAATCAGGTATTAACAGTAATTATACAATACGCAAAGGAGGTGCTCAGAGATTCCAGTACACTTGAAATGAAAATTACAGTAGAGATAAGGATAGTTGTGACAACAGATTTAAAAACAAAATTAGATCTCTGACTTTCAGACACTATGAAGAAGTTTATTTGAACTTTGCCAAAAAGGGCTCAAATGTACCATATACATATAATTACTTGCATAGTCTTCTCCTTCTGTCTATCTCATCCCACTTATCCAATTTAGAATAGTGTTCCCAGTCAATTATTTACAAAGATTTAATAAACTGGCTTAGGGTTTTCATGAGGTCCATTATAGCCGTAAACCATACAGAGAGAATCAATAAATTGTACGTTATCTCCATATAGCATTCAGCATTTTGCCTTTTTTTTTTTTTTTGGTGAGTAACATGCCTATCACTGATGTAGTCAGTACACTTTTCATTGGATTTTGATCTACAGGCACACACCACAAGGCAAACATATGCCTTTTCCTTCACAAATATAGTGTCATCAGACACTGCATCCGTGTTTGTAAATCATTTTCGAGATGCTGTGTTCTCACACGTGCAATCTGAGAGCAACAACATAAGACGAAACATATCATTGTGAAACATATCACATCCATTACTTATGAAAAAAAAAGGTGGAATGGCACGATCCACAGCTAGGTCTATGTTGTGCCCTGAATTCCTAAGTGGAACATCTCATCACAATGACTGAGCATTTCAGCCCCAAAAAGGACCATGTCTCTCTAGGGATCACAGTATTTGCAAGCGCATTGGAAATCCACGTGAGCACGCATGCGGCAGACTCTGCCTGGAAACCCACCAGCTGGCTGAAAGAGACCAGCAACGTGTGCAACGGGGCAGCTCAGATCATTATTGCACATACAGAAACAAACCCTCCCCAAGTCCACACTAATATGCCTTTGAAATAGGCCCTAAAAAGTAACTTCCTTTCTAATAAAGTGAATTTGACATAAAAAGTTATCTTAAAGTACTTCCATGGCCTTGAGCATGGACCTGAAGAGATGCAGGTATCAGAGAAAAAAGGCATCTTTTCTTCATCTCTGATTATTTGGTTGCAATGGTACCTTGAAAGGCACCGTTTTCTGTGTGAAATCCTATTGTCTGAGCCTTGACCTTGCTTTCCCAGGGTCCAAACCTGCAATTTAGGATGGCAACACAAGGAAATTGAGTAAATCCTTCTTGATACACCTGTTTTCTCCATGGACAAGTGAAAACTGCACTATACTTTAAAAAATATGCTTCCATGCCAGTAGAAGTGATGCCTGTAGGATAACCAGCAATGAGAGGAACACAAATTTTAGTGTTATGAAGCATAAAAGTTGTGGCCATAAATGGGTTAGATCCAAGGGCATCCTTGCTCAACATCCTGTCTTCAACACTGCATGTGAATGGATGCCAAAGGTCTTCCACTGAATCAGATAAGTACAGATGATCCTTCTAACGAAAGACTATGAGATGGCCATAAGGAAAGAGAACTGGTTTGGATATTGCTAAAAGTGTTGCCAGGTACGAAAAATGAAATAGCACAGAATTGTAGGAACATATTTTTGGGAACTGAAGGAGTACAGAGGGTATGTAGGACAGGTAATGGTATAACATGCTGTTCTTCTATACTCAGTAAAACCTCCCTGTTTCCCAGCTCCTCTCCATCTTCCATGGATATTATCACAGTGATTTCAAAGTCTCTTTGCAATTGCTTCCCAGAGGTTCAACATGAGCAGTGGTAACCACACTGCCTTAGAACATTCCTTCCAGTGCAAGGAACCTCTTGGTACCAAGACGTGAACTACTTGGTACAGTCAGCCCCTGAAGTTTGCTGAGTGCAGGTAACCCAGAAGACAAAAAAGCAAAGCCAACAAAACCCAACAACAACAGCAGCTAGCTAATAGTAATGTCCTTTTAAATAATTACTTTTGTTTTCTCTCTCCATCCTGGGATCCTTTGGGATCCATCCTGGGAGCTTTGTAAAGAGAGAAAAGTTATAAATATAGCTGCTAATGACAAAATCAGGGATTTCAACTACAAGTTTAGAAAGCCAGTTTGATGATATTTTCTCTAGGTGAGTCTGATAAAACAGAGTTTAAAGCTATTTTGCCTTACATGTCATAAAATACATAACTGACTATTTTAAAGAGAGTACTATGCACTTTACAGGAAGCTAAGTAAATATACTATTATATTACACTACTGGAGCACTAAAGTTCTTCGTAAAACTGTAAGCCAGCAACTGAGGTATTCCTATACTTCTTCCCTTATTAGACAGAAACATTATACCTCTGTACAGGGTTCAGACACCACGAGCATAGTTATTTCAAAAATGAATTACCAACATTTCTTCTGTTTTAGTTAGGTAACTGCAGGCCTTCCTGGGTTGAGAACAAACTTTGATTTAGCTAAATGTGTAATTTATAAAGTGGTTCAATCCAAGGCAGAAGCGGCAGACTGTCCACCTGCAAGAGAAGTGTCACGTGACCCTTTTCCATAGAAAACTGGTACTCATAAGCCTTGATGATATTACAATTTTTCAAAAGCATTTTGAAGCACGATATTTTCTTCAGCCTGCCAAACAGTGCCATCACACTTGCTTCATTCTTAAAATTCAGCAAATGAGTCAACAAGCATTTTCATTATCCAGTGAGCAGTATCAGAAGCGTGAGGCAAACAATACAGGAGGACAGGTTTATAACTTCCATGTCTCCATCAATTCTTACTGATTTCAATTGTTTAAAATTGTCCTCTGCACTCCTGTCACTACTTTAGCTAGTGACCTCACAGCAGCAGTTTCAATCTTAAATACCGGGCGTTCACCCCTCAGTAAATGCCCAGCAAGTTACATTACATCAAAACACAGTTGCCCTTTATTCCCAGGGAAAACTACTTCTCGTAGTATTCATACTCATGTATTCCCAGATTATAAGTGGGGTAAATGAGCACTAAAAATATTCTGTTCATTATTGATCTCATTTCTTAGCATTTTTTTTCTACCTTTTTTTGGAAAAAGAAAAATACATTATGTTCCATTCCTTTAAAACCAACAACCATTTGGAGGGGAAAAAAAAAAGGCAAAAAATAATAAGGAAAGCCCATAAAATATCAAGTGGCACTCCACATTCATTGACCTAGAGTCGTGGTACGGTTACTAGTGTTCATGTGTCCTGAAAGCCTCACACTCTAAGTTACTCAAGGTTGTATTCTGCTCTTAACATGCAAAAATTAATTGACTCATTGTCTAATCTCTAATCTGAAGACAGGATTTTTCTTTTGATCTGCAAGAATTTCAAATATGATGTTAATAGGTGTGGGAGCAAAATCCACAGTACCTATGTACATTTCAGCTTATTTCCCAAACAGATAAAATAGACTTGTTGGAGCAATAACGTTTCTTTCACAGATCACCTTTTCACTTCAAAATGAATCAACTGAAGTGATCTCAAGCAAAGGATTTATCTGTGCAAACTTAGTCATGTCACTCATTAAGGTCTACTCACTCCTCTATTTCAGCACCACAGTCACAATTTACCTGCATTGGCACTGAATGCCGGTGCTATTTCCCTGTACCCACCATAGAAAACAGCAGTACTTGAGATGACACTCAAGCATGGTAAGCATGGATAAATGCTGACTTTTACTGAGGACCACTGTAGGTTAGTGAAAGGAGATGTTGTGGTATCCTTAACATAAGATTAATGAATCTTAGTGTTATTCTAAAGCAGCTTTGAGTAATGATGTAAAATCAGCGTTGAAATAATTACAGTCAAGATTGTCAGAGGAAGCACTGAAATAAAAATATTATCCATTGGATGAAGATTAATCAAGTTGAGTGAAATTGGTAGTATTTTAATGGACTGTAATTCGTAGTTTTTTAAGTGAGCGTATGCAGACTGTATATGAAATTCAAATTTTGATGAGTCTTTCACAGTCGTACAAGACTTGTTTCCTGAATCTAAGTATGTACATAAGCAGTCTGCATTGAAATTAATTTTATCATATTGATGCATAAATGACCACCATGCTCTTAGCAGCTTTGAAAGGAGATCAACGGGAAAAGCAGAGTTATAGGTTATCATTGTCAGCTTGGTGAGCAATACCAGTACGCACTTTACAGACTAAATGGGGAAGACACAACACTGATCAGGAATTAATACAAAGTAAATTAATTGCTGGAGTCCTGAATGTCTGAGATCTGAAGATGTCTACCTGCATATAAAGAATATTTCAACTTAATTTTGGATAACAATTAAGTTTAACATTTTGCAGGGAATAACCTCCAACACATGGACTGGATCCAGAAAACACATGGAAAAGACAATGCTGAAGGAGAGATTATAGGTTACAGATAATATTTATACTTCCAGTTTGATACAATAGTAACGTAGAAAGTCTTGCACCAGAAAGCGTGCACTACACTGATTTGTGGATATAACCTATATACATACAAACTGTAAGAGAATATTTTTTCATTTGCCATGGCTACTGAGGTATAGCCAAAATTAACGTAAAATGAGATGGACCAGTGATATAAACTTTCACTAGCTCATCCCATTCTGGCCATCCTGTCATCAGAAATACTTTGATAACCTGGTGGGATTTCAGAGACAAACAAGAGGTGTGATTAGGCAGCTACCAACATAGACTGGAGAAGAACTGTCAAGAGAAGTACATATTTTAAGTACTTGCACAGAAACAGCCTACAAGTATTTGTTGGGCAGTATCTTCACTGCAAAAGTGCAGAGTTTTTCCTTACAGAGTCATGTGCAGGAAAAGTGAAATGGAAATCAGAATAAGAATTGTGATTTGTGTAACAAGGAATTCTTTTCCACAATGAAACATTTTTTTCAAGATAATGGCTAACTTCCACGAAACTAGCTTATACCAAACACCAGTATGGACTAATCCTTCACTGGCTCAGTAAGTATAATGGGTCATTTTTACCTCTATTTCTTGTGTACTTTCAAATGAAATGAACCTTATGAAATCCAACAAGGGCAAGTGTAGGGTCCTGCACCTAGGGAAGAACAACCCCAGGCACCAGTGCAGGTTAGGGGTTGACCTGCTGGGAAGCAGCTCTGCAGAGAAGGACCTGGGAGGCCTGGTGGTCAGCAAACTCTCCATGAGCCAAGAGTGTGCCCTCGTGGCCAAGGTGGCCAGTGGTATCCTGGGGAGCATCAAGAAGAGTGTGGTCAGCAGGTTGAGGGAGGTTATCCTCCCCCTCTACTCTGCCCTGGTGAGGCCACATCTGGAGTGCTGTGTCCAGTTCTGGGCTTCCCAGTTCAGGAAACACAGGGAACTACTGGAAAGAGTCCAGTGGAGGGCTACGAGGATGATGAGGGGACTGGAGCATCTCTTGTATGAAGAAAGGCTGAGAGAGCTGGGTCTGTTCAGCCTGGAGAAGAGAAGACTGAGAGGAGATCTGATCAAAGCTTACAAATATCTAAAGAGTGGATGTCTAAAGGAAGGGGACAGAATCTTCTCAGTGGTGCCCAGTGACAGGACAAGGGACAATGGGCACAAATTGGAACACAGGAAGTTCCATCTGAACGTGAGGAAAAACTTCCCTGCGAGGGTGACGGAGCACTGAAACAGGATGTCCAAAAAGATTGTGGAGTCTCCTTCCCATGGCATATTCAAAACCCGCCTGGGACCAATCCTGTGCAACTTGCTCTAGGTGATCCTGCTCTGGCAGGGCGGTTGGATTAGATGATCTTCAAAGGTCCCTTCCAACCCCTACCAATCTATGATTCTGTGAAAATAAGGAGCCAAAGAACCACACCAATGGTAAGAATCAGTAGAGAGGATGGACCTCAGAGCATGGCAGAAGTTCAAGGGAAAAGAGTTTCATCTGCCTTGATAGGGATTGAAAGGAGGTCGCAATAGCAACATCACAGTGAGAATCCAGCAACCTCCCCACCCAGGGAACAGAGGTTCTTATGATTATATTGTATAATGTAGAAGAGAACAGAAATTATTTAGGGATCAAGAGGACTATTTAACAACCAAAAAAAAAGATGAAAAAGTTTTAATCTTGAAAATAGTGAGTTTAGGAATTTAGAGTCCATCTGCAAGTACACGAAAGGACATAGGGCAAGACACAACTTACAGAAAGAAGTAAAGAAGGCAAAGAGTAGAATGGTGCATGGATTTGCCTTGCAGTTAAGAGGAACTATTACAAGGTTTCAACTCTTTTATCTGGTTTGGGGGTTTTCTGAGATTATTTTCTGTAACTGTGATATGGAACAGCCTGGCAAAGGATGAGACAGCAATGTAAGCTTAGGCAAAACCAGGACCTTTTCTTTATGCTGAACAAGAGATATATGTAAGCATATTCCACCTATATCGAGTTCAAACTAATTCAATAAAAAAGGATGTTAGACCTCTGACATCCCTGCCCTACAAAAACCTGTGCACCAGAAGTCCCATCAAGGGACTGAATCATGGCCACCTTAATCAACATCTTTTAATGGATTTCCACAAATCCACTCTTTTTCAAACATCTTGAAAAGTACAGTTGGAGCAACTGCACAATGTACTTTTCTCTTTGAAATCTATTTTAATCAGTTTTGTACATAATACTAAAAAAAAATACTCATTTTACATTTTGCTTATTCTCCTCTCATGTATTCCACTTGGAGGTATACTATATAAAGATCACTGCCGTGACTGTGTGACTGTTCGTGGTAGACTGATATGTTTCTTGTGCAACTGTGTAGTTCACTTGTTTATACCATATAAGATTTACTATTATCCTTACCTGTAGGGAGACACAGGTAGCCTGTGCCTAGTAGATGCAGAAGAGCAACAGTCTGGCTAACTACAGGTGTAATTCTGTAAACCTTAGTGGAGCCAAGTAGTAAATAAAATACAAGCAAGGAACAAGGACTATCCACAGAAACCCCTCAGCTGTTTCAACAGTGACACAGACAGGGTGAACCTTGCACCACAGAGGGAACAGCAGGACAGAAGGACTCACCTAAGACCTTCACCAATAACTCCCCACTCTGGATTTCTGAGCCAGAAGAATCTGTATGGGATACTCAGCACCCTGTAGTGGTTGATCCTACAAGCATCTTGATTTCGGTTTGGCTTTACACATCTAAGTTGCCCTCCCACATGAAAGCACCTACAAGTCTGGATCCTTTGTATGCTCACTAGCATTTCAATACTTACTTAATGAAGAAAGTATTTTCTTTTTACATATGTAAAATTTGCATCTCCTCACTTTTGCTGAATCTTTACTTACTGTTGTAACATAAGAAAAGAAGGAAAAAAAAAAGGAAAGGGGCACAACATATTTATTTGGAAATAGATTGTTTTCTTCTCTCCTTCTGCTCATTTCTTCACTAACACAGCAGTCAGAATAAGAGAAGCTGCTGCATTATATCCTACCATCTGTACCACATGTAGATGAATATCGCACAGATAGGATCTTGTTGCCATTGCTTCTTGTTCTGTGGTGAGAGGATTCTTTTATTTGGAGGACTTGTAAGGGGAAGAGAAAGGCCGCTGAAACATTAACAGAGATCATAGGTTTTATTGAGCTGTCCACAATGACTTGATTTCTTTTCCTGGCATTTTAAAATTCATTTAGAAACCAACAGAGGTCATAAATAGTTCAAATTACTTCTTTCCATGCCTGCTAGCTTTCATACATGACTGCTGAATTTCATTTGACGTTGTGTCATCCACTGCTGTAGTTCTGAGGGTTCCCTTTTGAAGTTCCCCACATACTGTGTTTTGGACTTGAGTAACCTAGCTAATTGTGCCAGCTGCAGATGTTGCCATCTCACTGCTTAACTTCTTTCCAATTCATTAATACATTTCTTAAATAACAACCATCATAGCATGAAGCAATGGAGCAGCCCAATGTAATCATTCAGCCATAGAGGAGGATGACCATCTATTTTTACTTTAGATGTTGTAACCTAGCCATTTTTGCCCCATGATCAAGATTTCCCTCTCCCCCAGTGACTACTTAGCTTTCTTAACAGCTGCTCCTGTGGAGAAAGCTTTTTGAAGTAAAAAAATTATGTTGGCCGATTCTTTTTTTCCTTCTTTTTCAATGGTTGGCTAAAAAAAAAAGGTGCAAAAAAAGAGCTAATAGAATAGTGAGGAATGAATTTCTTTGGTAGAAAAAGCCCTGGTAACTACTGTATTTATGTTAGTATTTTACCCTCTTACTGTAAATAGAGCTTTCTCTAATTCCCAGTCTCTTTCTGTTTCTTTCTGTTGCCCAAAAATACACTTCACTGGAATAATCTGAAACAATTTTAGAATCATAGAATCATAGAATGGTTAGGGTTGGAAGGGACCTCAAAGACCATCGAGTTCCAA
>VWZZ01000593.1:0-43118 GCA_013399095.1 Psophia crepitans
CTGAAGATGTGAAGTTATGCCAGTGTATTGTACTTTCTCTTTACCAAGAAAAATGTGATTAACCCCTGAAAATTTAGCTAATCTTTGAGATTAAGATGAAATAAATCTAAAACAACACCAGAACTTTTTTGTTCATTAATTATTTAAATGCTTTTAAAAAAAATAATCTCTAAGCAACATATATAGTGTGTTTTCATCATTTTCAACTAAACAGTTTGACTACTGTGATATCCAGTAAAAGGAAAATTCTACTGATTTACTTTTTCCAAAGATCTGTATCTGCGGAATACTGTTTCACTATGATCTCTCCATCTTTACTGTTCAAGAGATTTATTAGACATGCTGGCATGAAATAGTTCATGTAAAATTTTTTCAATGAGCGTTTCACTCATGGCTCTTGTAGCTATAACCCATTGTGTTTGAAGAATTGTATACAAGCTTGGTAGAACAAAACCTGCAGTAATTTACCAGAACTAAATGTTTAGTCCTAAGGATATCATTACTACCTCATTGCCAACGTTTCCACTAATTTCACTGTAACACTTTGGATGGGTACATTTGAGTGTGGGGAAAACAAGGAATGTGCTTTTTCTGACAGTCTAGTAAATTAGATTGGTGGGAGAAAGGTAATAATCAGATAATTCTTTTATGTTGTGGTCAAACTAGACTTCAGAAAGTTTCCTTTTCCTGTAAAGCAGCTTAGCTTCAATACACAGATCAGAAAACTAAGGCCAAAAGTGACATGCCTTGCTCAAAGATATCCAGAAATTCTGGAGCGCAAATTTGGAAAAGAGTCTGAGTCTTTGAGCACTTTTTAACCACTTCCCTCCTTAACCAACCAAAACCTGCCTTGTCTTCATTATTCTTCTTTCCTAAAGGCATGCATTTTTAACACCTAAAAATTAAGTAGTGAATTGTAATGAATGGGGCTGGTGCCCGGTCACCTGCTCCTCAGGACTTAATACTAGGGCCAGTTCTGCTCAGCATTTTTGTCATTGTTCTGGATGCAGGAGTTGGATACACCATTAGCAATTTTGCGGACAATACCAAACTGGGAGGTGCTAGTAACTCTCTTGAGGGACAAGAGGCCTTGCAGAGACATCTAGATAGGTGGCAACATTGGGCAATCATCAGTGGGACGAAAATTTAACAAGTCCAAGTGCCAGTTTCTGCACCCTGGATGCACCTCTGGGGACAAGTATAAAGTGGGAGAGGAGTGTCTGGAGAGCAGCCCTGAAGAAGGGGATCTGGGTGTGCTGATTGACAGCAGGCTCAGTAGAAGTCAGCAGTGGGCCTTGGCAGCTAAGAGGGCAACCCTCATCCTGGAGCACATCAAAGGCATAATGACCAACCAGTCAAAAGAGGTAATTGTCCCTCTATGTTTACTGTTGGTGTGGCATCACCTTCAGTATTGCATGTAGTTCTGGGCTCCACAATATAAGAAAGATATGAAAGTCCTTGAATGTGTCCAGAGGAAGACGACAAAACTGGTGAAAGGGATGGAAGGAATGTCCTGTGAGGGATAACCTCATTCCTTTCTATAGCTTCCTGAGGAGGAAGTGGAGAAGGAGGCTGAGCTCTTTGCCCTGGTATCCAGTGACAGGACACGTGGGAATGTCTCAAAGCTGTGTCAGGGGAAGTTCAAACTGGATATTAGGAAGCATTTCTTTACCGAGAGGGTGGTCAAACACTGGAACAGGCTTTCTGAAGAGGTGGTTGATGCTCCAACCCTGTCAGTGTTTAAGAATTATTTGGATAATGTTCGTAATAATATGCTTTAACTTTTGGTCAGCCCTGAAGTGTTCAGGAAGTTGGACTAGATAGATGACTGTTTTAGGTCCCTTCAAACTAAAAAAAAAAATATCTATTTATTTCTCATAAGGGGAAAAACTGCAAGAAAATTATCAAATTCTATACTAGACTATGTTTTGGAATCTATAATGTCAACATAAAGTTTGATTAAGTCCACATTTTTAATACGCTCTTGAAATCAGCCTCCTCTATCACTGGATGTACTTAAGCAATTTTTTTTATTTCTATGTTTTTGTGCAATTATTATTGAAGAGAAAAATTAATTAGATATAGCCAAGCATTGTTTCTTTGTCTGAAGTTTTACAGCCATATACTTATCAACAGCCATATCCTCTATGAAGACAAAGCTGCTTATGGGACATTATGGATTATTAGAGTGGCTCAAAGCAGCTACCTGCCTTTTAAGTCATGGAAGTGATCCTTTAACTTTTGCCTGTGTCTGGATAGCTCTTACACAGTGTGTGGCTTCTTCCTGTCAGAAAGTTCTCCGAGTTGACTCTCTCCAATTATTTTGCTAATAGAGAGGAGCTAATTGGATCCTGACTGCCATTTTTATTCACAATAAATCTCAGAAGTGGACTTAAAAGGATTACTTATTTTTTAGTACCCGGTCATTGAGGTTCAGTGACAAGACACTCTAGGGTTTTGACATGAATTTGTGAGTCTCTTGGTAAACCATAAAGATCAAGAGAGATTTGTTGTCGTCATTAACATCTTATCATGCTAAAGGTTAGATGTTTCTTTCACATCAATTGTAAGACCCTATTGCCAGGAGGCAACTACTAAAGCCCTATCCTTTTTTTTTTTTTTTTTGCACAATATCGAGTCAGTTGTGAC
Source organism: Psophia crepitans (assembly GCA_013399095.1). NCBI lineage: Eukaryota > Metazoa > Chordata > Aves > Gruiformes > Psophiidae > Psophia > Psophia crepitans. The sequence goes on from VWZZ01000593.1 coordinate 2,650, forward strand.
AGCAACTAGCACATCATTTGCAATTTCTTAAAATAATTTCCAGTCTTGTTTTACCCTAATATACTATGCTTTTCCTTTAAGTCAAATTAGTTTATACAGGTAACAAAACTCAAATGTACTAATTCATTCAGATTTACCTGCAACTTTCAGTATTGCTGACTACAACACACTTTTTTTGTTTTTTCTTCCCCTGTTATGAAAATTAGAGTAAACTGTATAATCTTTCTGGATACTGCTTTTTCCTCCATGGTACTTTTGGACAGTTTCCCCCACACCAACTTGTGTGACAAAGCACTGTTTGCACGCTACAGCGCTCTGCCTACAGCCCTCTCTAACAGCAAGGGTTTTGTTGGGTTTTTTTCATCAGCAAAATGCTGGCATGAAATTAGGTGCGTCTCATCTAAAATAACGTTGAGAGACTGCAACTGGATTGCAAGGGAATCTTGATAGCATTTCAGAAGTGTTTTCTTTGGAAAAAAAAAAAGGTTCATCTTTTTGTTTAAATAAGAATTACTGTTTCAAATGACTACACACTGATCATAACTCCTGTGGTATCAGAAAACATGTAATTGAATTGATTACTGAACTAAATTATATCCTAGAACAGAGATACATGCACACATTTTTCTCTTGTTCCAGTGGGGAAAAGATAGTTTCCACTTCTGTACAAAGCTGACAGTCCTCTCTACCAATTCTGGCTGTGTTTCAAACATCTTGCATTTCTTCTACTAAGATATCACCATGTCTTTTATAGACGTTCTCTGACCAGTGAGATAACTTACGTTTATAACTGTTTTTACAAAGCTCATAGATTATGCAATACACAAGTAGGAAACTGTTCTTACTGAACACGAAAAGCTGAATGTAAGATGCATACCACAGCATGCCCAGCAAAACTGCAGGGTGAAAACAAAGATATAGGACTAATAAATCATGTAGTTGATTAATAATAGTACAATTTATATTCTTTAAATAGAATGTTAACAAGTGATCCACACTGTAACATCTAAAAGATCATTTGAGAGACAGCTGATGCACCTCTGCATTGCCATTTAAATCATTAATAACATGTTAGTAGGTGTTCATTTAGGTGGTACTACAATTATCCTTTATTTCAGATTTGTCCGTATCTGAAGATATAAATTGGATTGCAAATTCATAGTATTTAAATGAATTAAAAACAAAACTTCTGTTAATAATCAAAAGCTAATTCACACAGCTCATGCAATAAAAATATTTTTTGTTGTTTTTAAGGTATGTGTTGATGGGTGGTAATCTTTAACTGCATCAGGTGAAAACATGAATTTAGTTGAAACAATAGCAGAGTTAGTGTTGATATCACTATAGCCAGGAATTCATCCACTTTGAAGATTCTCTTTGAGATATTGAGAAAAATGAAATAAGGTAAAAAATGCTTTCAGAGTTGGATAGCTCACACTCTTTACACTTCAAGTTAGACTAGCTTTTTGGTCTTTTCTATCTTGTCTCATTTAATGAAATTTTTATCATCCTAAACATACCTTAGTGCCCTCTTCAGTTTTGAGGAAATTGAGCAGATGAGTCATGAGGCTGTAAACGAGGTGTTCATGATGAGAACACTGGAACAGCCTTTGAGCAAAAAGCCATTTTTGAAAACTTTGATTGTTCTAGAAAACAGCATGTCAGACACGCCATACTTGCTTTCAAAACAGCTCTAACAGTGATCCTGCCTCTATTACTCAGCATGAAATTTAGCGCAACAAGGGTGATCCACACAGGCAGGCTGTGTCTGGGATGGGAATAGAAAAGATTTATGAATGTGTACGTCAGCGTACTGTGAGATACCAATCAACTCTCTTGTAACAAAGGAATTTAATGATAAAATGTAGCTAAACAACTGTGAAAAGTTTTTTAACATAATTTATTAATGTCTGTGATTTTTTTTTTTTCTTGATAAAATATATTAGCTATTCTCAGGCATGTTTTATTCATTGGTAACTGGTTTTGACAAAGAAGATGCAATGGCAATATATAGAACTAATACATTATTAAAATATATATTTATTCTTTCTTAAACAGCTTTTTCTACCACATAAGACAGTGAAAGAAAGCTATTTAAAATGTATCATTATTTATCAAAATCATCAGTATAATGCAACAACAGGAAAGCATGCAGTTGTGTATGAAAAGAGATGCTGCTGCTAAAACAGCTGGGGTTACAGCACTCTAATGTATGTGAATTAATAATGTTTGAATGTGCACTACAATTATAATAATAGTAAAAATCTGGAGAAATGGAAAAGCATATTTGAAACTTTGCATAGTTCCAAGTCAATTCAGTATTTGTGCAGTGGGTGGTCAGGACAGGACTTTTCTCCACAACACTGTGATCAAGTTTCTGTCCTGCATTTTTTCAATTAAATGCCTCATGAAATTTAAGGCAGTTTGGCAATGTGCTTGCTGGAATGTATGGAAGGGGTGGAAAAAAGTCCCAAAACCATTATAGCAAGCAATCTTTCCCACTGTATTGATCATGCTGAATTCTGTGCTTAAGTAACTGTATTAGAGAAAAGAAATGGCCTAATAAAACATGCCACAATGCACACTAAATGTGCTTGTAGATTGAATCTTAATGACTAAAAATTCCAGCTGATTAGACAATTGTCTCTTGAATGTGCTTTTGCATATATCAGCAGCTGTGCCCAGACCTCTGCGAGGATGCTGTTGGTTGGAAGTCAGGGGCCTTTCATTAATATAAAGTTGAATCCAACTTTACTTGAATCAGAGTAAAAGGCAGAGACTATATCAATATTAACAAGTAATGCAATCAGAAATAGCTTGGTAAATTGAAGTATTTTTTCCTGCTGGGAGGGCCAGTAAAAAAAATCGGTGTCCCACCAAAAAGACAACTTATGGGAGGGTAGAAGTGCCAATGTTCAAACCCCCGGCATTTCCCACTGCTCCTGTTGAGGGAGAAAAGCAATTGCCTTTCCCAGTGGAACAGTGAATGACCTGGGGAAAGTGAAAAATCTCAAGGAGGAGAAGAGCAGTATTGTCTCCAAAATGGCTGGGCATTTGGGGTGGTGGGCAGAGGAGGGGTGTGAGAAGGGGGAACTGGGGTCTCTGGAGACGGATGTCGAGGAAACCATGAAATCTCTGTCTGGGACTCCACTTTAGGCAAGAGAGCACACAGAGAAAACTATTTAATTCTGCCGGTGTTCTCCACCCTCTCCATTTAATTCTGAAACACAGTAGACCTATCAATATGCAAGTACACAGGAGTTTTCTCAGCTCTCTAATAGGCACAAAGATATATCTGAATAAATGTCTGATTTAGGACTTCTCAGAAGTAGTCCTTCCATTTGGGATTCAGAACACTAATCCCCTTTATAAGGGTGATCTGTAATTGAAGAGAAGAGCTAGTGGTATGTTTTTGGGATAGCAACCAGGCTTGTGGGATCAAAAAGAATAAGCAAGCACAGCCTTGATTCTGTTGCGTAGAAAATAGGCTACTTGCCAGTAGTGTGAAGACCTACGTTTATGCCATTCTTTATTGCTTGCTACACATTTTCCGTTTAAGATTACTCAAATGAACCGGATAAAGATAATCTGAAACAGAGGCAAGAGAACTCAAAATTTAGGCAAGAGTAGGAAGCCTACCTTTGGCTTGTCACAGTGATAACTATAACAGAGCTATAGTTTGATTACAGTTTCATGTTACTAAGTTGTACAATAACTACTACGTTATTCAACATTTTAAACAATTAGGGGTTTAAGAAACAAGAAAAACCTCTTTATGGTACATATTTTTTTCTACTTGCTTTCATCACAAATTTAACAATCTATTTAACATAAACATATGGCACAAAAATCTTTTAAATTACATCAGCGTCCCTTTCACCCTTTTGTTTAATTTCTGTGTGCAGCAATAGGTTGAGCTAATAAGATGACAGAAATATGAGCAGAGGAAAAAAAGCTCAACAAGCAAAATTCAAAGTAAAAATGGTGTTGGATGTTGGTGATGGAACTGTAAGCATTAGCAGGTAGCGACAGGGATGACAAAATAGCAATAACTCACATTTCAGTGGCTCTCGTAATCTTAAATAATTTTTCAAATATTAACAAAGTAAGCCTTACAAGCGAATATTTTCCTGAGAGAAAGAAGATGACGGAAAAAAACAAACATACAAACCCAACCAACAAACCAACCCTGAAACGGTTAACCACCACCGTGGTGGCATTTTGGCAAAATTGTGGTTTAGTTTTCTGAAGGTAGCAGAAGAGTTTCTGCTCTTGCTCCTGGACCATGCAGCACTTGAACAAGAATTTACCATAGACTTCTACTGTATGTGAAATCTCTGATAGTAGAAAATACTACTTCAAGTGCACAGATATTTGCATGCTTATGTCATCCCCCGTGTATTGCTGATTGAGTATGGCCAAGTCAAAAAAGCTACAAAGGACAGAGATATGTAGCATTTGAAACTAGTTTTACAACAACACTTATCTTTCCCTACTTTATAGCCTTTATCTTGGAAGGCTCATAGCAGCATAAAATGAAGACATTATCCTGTGTACAAGGAGGCTGTGACTTTTATTTTGTACCACATTCACAGCCGTTACAACCTGTCAATGTAGGAGTATTCTTCAAGTATTCTTTATTTCAGTATAGATGTGATATTATTATGGTCAAGATATCTAAATAGAATAGTATTTGTAAATAACATAATTCATATCAGGGTGTGCAGCTTCTTTCTTTTCATTAGCAGTATCTCCTAATGGATATAGTTCAGCTGAGGTTCTGTTTGTGTCTGTCTGTCATGTCACTTATGCTAATGCACGCAGCTTTTCTGCACTTTTCTTTTCTCTTTAAAACTTTCAATACAATTCTTAAAAGATGCAGAAAACACTTGCAAATGCCCCTGCTAATGTTTGGGGTTTTTTTAACCTACTGGGAAGAAGTGCTGCAGAGAAGGACTGGGAAGTCCTGCTCGATGACAAGCTCTCCATGAGCCAGCAGTGTGCCCTTGTAGCCAATAAGGCCGATGGTATCCTGGGGTGCTTCAAGAAGAGCATGGCCAGCATGTCAAGGGAGGTTATTTTCCCCCTCTACTCTGCCCTGGTGAGGCCACAGCTTGAATATTGTGTTCAGTTCTGGGCTCTCCAGTTCAGTAAAGATGGGCAACTCCTGGAGAGAGTCCAGCTGAGGACTACGAGGATGATTAGAGGACTTGAACATCTTCCATATGAGGAAAGGCTGAGACAGCTGGGTCTGTTTAGCCTGGAGAAGGCAAGACTGAGAGGGGATCTCATTAATACTTATAAATATCTGAAGGGTGGATGTCTAGAGGAAGGGGGAGACTCTTCAGTGGTGCCCAGTGACAGGACAAGGGGCAATGGGCACAAACTGGAACACGGGAAGTTCCATCTCCGTATGAGAAAACACTTCTTTACTGTGAGGGTGACGGAGCACTGGAACAGGCTGCCCAGAGAGGCTGTGGAGTCTCCTTCTCTGGAGATATTCAAGACCCGTCTGGATGCAATCCTGTGCAATGTGCTCTGGGTGATCCTGCTCTAGCAGGGGTGTTGGACTAGATGATCTCCAGAGGTCCCTTCCAACCCCTGCCATTCTGTGATTCTGTAATTCTTCTTCCCTCTGTAACATCAGTGCCACATGCTGCTTATGCAAGCAAGGAATGAAACGTAATTCCTTCTGGTAACTTTATGTGTATGTTCACTGTCTTTAGTACATCTTGAGGATGTGCTGCTTCAGTGCTATCCTGGCTAAAGACGATGTCCTGAAGCAGGGCTAGTTTATTTCAGTAGAATGATGAATATTAAATACTGTAATTTTAAACCAATATGTGAACCTTAAGGTTCTCATAGTGTTAAAATGCTCAGTATTTATTGGCTGTAATTGTAAATCAGTGGGGCAAGGATTATGTTGAGTTAATTGGTGTTGGTATAACTTGCCTAATCTACTATTAAGACACAGCAATATCACGCAGTGGACTGTCAGAAATACTGAAGTCTGTGGTCACTGGGTCAGATAATCTCCAAATAAATCTGTATCTTAAACCAAACTAAACACCCAAAGACGTATTTCCTAGCATGAGAAGTAGAAGAACTTCTGTCACACAGCATTTTTTTTTTTCTCTTTACTTTTTGAAGTAACTGTGAATTTGCTTATTTTCGCTGATACAATTTAGCACTTTGCATTGGGGAAATCACTGGAAAGGGAAAGGCATCTGTATGCTCTATCTATCTTGTTTTACTGTTAGTGCATTCTGACAAGTTATATTTCAGCATCTACTTCAAGGCAGAGATAGCATAAGCAAGTTTCAATGCATGAGACTGAGTCATGGTATCTTTGGTACCTTGTTAGTGTTCTTGATCTAAAATAACAGTCTAATTTGGGCAGCTTTTTAAAATCTTCACCAAGACATTAAAATCTGGTAGGTGGATGCCCCTTTTAGCATCAATAGAAATCTGGGGTTTTTTGTATTTTAAATCTACAAAGATTCAAAAATTGTAAGTAGAAAGTGCAATGTGTCACCAAAAGATATTTATTTTTTATATATATATATTTCTTCATACGTTTTCTTAATATATTTTGGGTTGTATTTCATATTCACTTGGAAAACAAAAAACCCCAACCTCTGAGAGAATAGGTTGAATAGATATGAAAAAGTACATATTTCAAAATACTCGACAAGGCTATAGTGCTATCAGACTTGCTCATTTTTATGAATAGTAACTGGAACAAGAGCCTACATTTCAGTTATTCCGGTATGAATGACTTCGACTCCAGACGTCGCTTGGAGCCATTCTTTAGAGTCAGGAGCGCTACAAACATTTCCTGTCTGTGGATGTTCTGTCCGTTGATGCTATCTTCCTCAACTGTGCATTGCTCTTGGCTCATTCATATAACATTGTTTATTGCCTTTATTGAGTGGGTATACTTCAATTTTTGTACTGAATGAGAAATAATTAACCTTTATATTGTATTTATGGTATTTAAAGAAAAGGTAGCAATGCCTGAATCATGCCGAAAGCCAGATAATCACTCCTACTGCTGCTGTATTCTCCCTCTTCCTTCTCATGAGCTCATTTTTTCTTCTCTCATTTTTTTTACATTTTCTAACTACCTGTCTTCAGTCATCTGTTACCGACTGCCTGGTTCTCTCTCCCGGTATATTAGCAATACAATTGCAAACCTGAAGCTAGTATTTCCTGATTTTTGTTTAATGCTTGAAATAGCATAGCCTTCAAGGATCTGTTGTCTATAACCTCATTATGGTACTCTGTATGCAAGAATAAAAGATAAAAAATAGCAGTTCTTTATCCTATCAGTTACCTTAGTGATTGTAAGCTAAAATACCATTCTCAGAGCTAGTATTCAGCACAACAGCTTGCCTCATACAAAAGTAGCTTTCCTTATTAGCAGGTCACAGTACTGATTAAAACTAATTTGCAGTTGCAGTACTTACCTAGTAGAATATACAAAATGGAAATGGTGTAATGTTATGATACAACTGCACTGCAGCTGCCTTAGGAGAGATTAACATGTACAGAATAAGATGTAAAACTATGCTTTAGTTTCACTACTTTGCTTTATTAATTTGAAATAAACTAGATGAGGATAAAGCTTCTTAGAATTTTGTAACTTCATTAAAGATGTTCCAGCTTCCAAGCAAAGAGAAAACCTTACTTTCTTCTCTTTCATATAGGAATGTTTCTATTTGAAGTAAGATTTTCAGACTGTACTGCTGTCTCCTCTGTACAGAGCTATGGACAGAAACTAAAGCAGTGACAGATAAAATATGGCTGAGAAACTAACAGATTATTATCTGTCTTTTTAGGGAGATTGATTCTTCCTTGTTGCAAAGACACCTGGAGGAAAAAAAAACCAAACAACAGACTTAATGTTATAGGAGGGTAAATACTTGTCCTCATGGGCAAATGGTAGACTCTGAAGTCAGAATTTATTCGGAAGAAAAATGGGAGCACATTACTAGGGGAGGGATATGGGGGATGGAGATAACTCTCCTTACAAAGGTAGATCCTGAATTTCACTGAGGGTTTCTTTGCCCCTACATCTGCACTGCCAGTAAATGTTGTTGACTCATTGACTGTATATATGGTTACATATATGCACCTGGAGTTTAATTAACCTGATTAAGTATTAGATTTGGGGGTTCGGTGGGCTAGTTGTCTGAAACAGAAACTTAGTAACTCTAGTAACTTAGAGGCAGGGACTTTCTGTTTTCATTTTGTTGTTTTACTTTAAGATTTTAATCAACTATTCATCACTGTAGCTATTGACAGAGAAGCAGTGACTGTTGGGGGTGGGGGGTATACTTCAGTGAACCATAGCAATTCCAGAGCAGTGAGCACAATCAACCTTCTTAAAAATAGGGTAGAATCACCAAATATGATAACATTGCATGGTCTTCCTTGGCTTGAGCTAATCCTCCAGAGTTTTTTACAGCTAAATTACTTAAATCTCATTTTCTGCCTCGCTTCTGTTGTTTTTCTTTTCCTTTCCTTCAGTCCAGTTTTGTAAAGCATAGCCAGTTTGCTTTGCTAAGCAGCAGAATTGAACAAGAGAATTAAACAAAGCACAAGCAGAACTGTTGATGTGTCAGCAGTGGTATCTGGTGAGTCTGATGCATCCACACGTGCAGAATTGGAAACCAAAGTGTTTTTATCTGTTAGCAGAAAAAGTCTTTAATTGGGGGATTATGGTCTGCTAACAGAAAAAAATACAGTGATGGTGGAAGGAAGGAAGAGCTGATCAGCAAACACAATGAAGATATCTCTTCCATTAAATTTAGAAGCAGATTGGTACTTGCTATTCATTATAAACTGATTTGCAGCCTGGGGGAGGAGGGGAAGGGAGGGGATGAAGAGATTTACCAGATGTAGATAGTCACTGTTTTATAGAGTGCTGAAGGCACAGCTAGAACAATTACAGCTGTGTGAGAAAGGCTGCTCTTAGTTCTCAAGGAAGATGAAAAATACAGATAAAAGATGGCAGACAGATGAAAGTGGCATAATATTTTATGGACCTAAGTTCCTGAGAAATTTCAGTGTAATAACAACATAAATCTTCTTTGGTATTTATTCTTCAATTGGCTAGCATTCCAAAAATGAGAAAATATTAACTTCTGTCTTAGTGTGTACAGATTGCCAGTGACTCACAAGTATTTTGTATTCATCTTATAAGCATAGTTGTTGATTAATATGGCTTAGACCTCTCTTCTTAAACATTCATGGCATATTTACTTGTCCTGGTTTTGGCAGGGATAGAGTTAATTGTCTTCCTAGCAGCAGGTACAGTGCTGTATTTTGGATTTAGGGTGAGAATAATGTTGATAACACACTGATGTTTTTAGTTACTGCCAAGCACTCAAGGACTTTTCAGCTTCCCATACTGCCCTGCCAGTGAGAGGGCTGGGAGTGCCCGAGAAGCTGGGAGGGGACATGGCCAGGACAGCTGACCCAAACTGGCCAGAGGGACATTCCATACTGTATCACATCATGTCCCATATAGAACTGGGGGTTGGCCGGGAACTACCTGAGCATGGCTTCGGGTGTTAAGAAATTGTGCTGTGCATTACCCATTTTTTATATTGATTATTATTATTCCTTTTCTGTCCTATTAGATTGCCTTTATCTCAACCCATGAGTTTTGCCTTCTTTTTTTTTTTCCCCCTTTTTAATTCTCTCCCCCATCCCACTGGGAGGAAGGAGGGTGAGTGAACAGCTTTGTGGTTGTTATAGCTGCCGGCTGGGTTTAACCATGACACCTGCATGTTAAAGGTTATTGTGAAATAGAAAATACATTCCTTGACTCTCCTATTAAATTTATCAGTAGTCCATGTGCAAACTTTGCTGATGTAGAAAATGTTTTGGGGTTTTTTTTTGTTTGTTTTGTTTTTTGTTTTTTTTCTTTTTGTACTTATGGATCTGATTGCAGTGTAGCTTTGGAAGGGAGCAAGAGTCTCCATGTAAATGCAACTCTTGAGAGAAAGAGCGTGATTTCTTCCAGCTCTTTCTCAAACAGCTTCATGGCCAGTTCCTCAAGCAGCTCTCACTCCTCAGCTGCCTGTGAGCACTGAGACGTGCATCCTTGAATCAGAACCACCACATTACAGCTCTGATGTTGTCACCGCCATTTTTTTAAGTGTCCACTTGAGACGTGTTTTTTCTAGGTTTCCTAACTGGTTCGTCTCCTAACTGTCTGTTAGATATTGTGATCCAATCAGTTTATTTTACAAGTTTTTAAAAAGTACAATAGCATAGGTGGATGTTTGGTGGTGGTTGTTTTTGTTGGTTTTTTTGTACGTGCTCTTCCTTAGTCTCTAAAAGTAGGTTTTAGATGCCAGATATATATTTACCTACTGTCAGTCTACATCTTTAATGTGTACTTTCACTAGCGAAATAAAGTATTGCTTATAGATATCCTACAGAGGTTTGGCTGAAGTACAGGAGTAGAGAAAGAAATGTAAAGGGTCTACACAGGTTATCTAGTTCATCCTTGGTCTAAAGGGAGTCAAAATTTACGATTCATTAATAGTTTGGGTTTTTTCTATGTCTTGAGTCTAACAGACTTAGCAGCCTGTTAACATATGTTTCTTTTTGTTGTTTTGCTTAAGCAAAACCAAAATCTACACAATATTTCATTCATCATCCTAAAGATGATGTTTTCAAACTTTAAACTTCTAAATTCTAATACTAGATTACAGTGTTAAGATTTAAGGGTATTGGTAATTTTGCCCGAGGGCAAAAGGCTGATTTTAACAAAGAAGGTCTTAAAAATACAAAAATCCTATATCTTCTAACAGAAATCACCAACTTTACCAACGAACTATATAGGACAGTCTTTGATACACATTGATATATGTTGGTATATGCAGTGTCTGAGTTTTCTGAAGTATATTTCATACTATATTAATGCATAGGAGGAGTGTCTGTTTAAAGATTGACCTTTCTACATGTTAAAATTAAAATACTTGCACAAAAATTGTTAATTGAATTGTACAGTGTGAGAAAATGATAAACAACAAAAAAAACCCCTCCAAATTTGAACCAAGAAATTCCTGAGACAAAGTCATCTTTAAAAAAAAAAATCAAACTCTCACAGAAACTTGAAAAGCTTTTCTTAGTATTAATCGTTCTCTTACTGCTGTTTTTGTACCCTTTTGTACATAGAGTCATGATTCTGACTGAAAAATTATTTTCAACATTTATTTTTACTGCTGGGCAGTTGATATCTCCGGGCACAAAATGAAAATAATGACAAAGTGAAAGCTAAATGCTCACTCAAAGCATGAGTCACTTTTGAACTAAAAAGAGTATATTGTACCAAATCACTGGGGTCACTGGCCACCAATGACTTCATAGAGCAATGTGCGGCTATGCCTGGGACCATGTGTCCAGCTTCAGTCTCATGATGCTTTTCAAAATGCTGCAGATACCCCTAAAACATTACAATTATCCCCTGTAGTGAGTGGTGATACCTGCATTTTCTTCTTCTGCTTCAGGAAAGCTGTATTGGACAGATCATTGAACCAAGACCATGGATAGGGCTGCAGCTGAGGTCTGGCACTTGGATCTAGTACTCTGAGGGTGTCCACAAAGCTTTTAATCTTCCCATAAGTGGACTAAAATTGCCCCTCCTGTCTGAGAACTTCTACTCACCCTTACTGCTTGTCAGCACAGGGCATACTCAGCAGAATACTGATTTAACCACCAGAAAGCTTGGAAATGCAGAAGTGATCTGAACACCACTCTCCAAGCCTAGAGTCTATTAATTTTGTTTTCACTGGAGATTGGTGGTTCCAGGGAGGCTGGGGTTGTTGGAACTATTCCTTAACTTTTGTGTCTTGTTTTTTTGAATCTTGTCTTTTGGTGGTATGTGTTCCTGAAGAGCATAAAATCACCTGAGTTTTGTGTCAACCCATTCTTTTATTCCTAATCTCCTTCAGAAACACCCTGTGTAAGTAGTACCTTGGAAAAAAAAATATCTTGACTTATTTTTTAAGAAATTATATTCTTGGTAGATACGTGGTTTTTGAACTCAGTGATCCATAGAGAATGTCTTTCTGAGTAATCTAGTGTGTACTGTGGTTTGGGACGAGGAGAAATTATTGTATTTGTTCAAACTATTTTTGCATATTTTTTTTTTCTCCACCTACGCTAAAAAGCTTTATGGTTCTTAACTCATTAATACAATTGAGAAGCTTCTTTGGGGATCAGAAATTCCCTCTCTCTGCTAAATGAGAACCTCCATTCAACAAATAAGGCAGCAAGTATTGCTTACCCTTACTGTGGCTGCATTCCCTTTCCCCCGAACAATTAAAAGTGAAAGAAAGCAATCTTCTGGCAGTGAAGGAGAGACAATCACTGTTCTGTTAGCTTGCGAGTCAGAGGGCAGATATCACGTGTATATCTTCTGGTATGCTAGACAGTGTATTTCATTAGGAAGAAAAAATGTACTAGACTTGAATTCACCAAGAGAATTTCCCATCTGGCTGAAAACCATTGGTACAAACTGAAATTCTTCTGACAGCCAACATTCAAATCAGAAAATTTAAGGAATACCTTTCAGAATTACTAATTCTACAAACATGTCTTGTATACATATGCTAAGAAGTGTAAATCAGGATTAATCTTGAAATACATTAAAAATACAAAGCTGGACTAAACTGTTTTTCTGCTACTGCATGCAAGCATACAGGTTGCATGTCTCATTGAATCCCACACAGTAAGGAATGCTGTTGCTGCTTGGCTACTGCTTTTTTTTGTATACATCTGGTATGACAGCAAGTTTCGACTTTGTCTCGCAGTATCTTTATGCTGGCTGTGTCAGTAAAAGCCTTGCCTGCTCTTTCACCATTACAGTCTGGCTTTTGTCTTTCTCCTGAGCCTGCACAAGATTGCTAACCTTGGACTACAACCATGAGATCAGTACTCAGAAGTGAAATGAGCATTGTCTGCAAAGTATCTTGACAACAAAACCTCCACTATTTTTTTTTTTTCTCCAAAATTATTTTTCGTCTGACTTAATGATCTGTGAAAGCTGGCACAGTGTCAGACAAGCATTGAAACAAGTGCAGAAGGGACAATGTGCTAGGGACAGAGCAACAAACTGTCAGACCTGTTCAGGCAGCCTTGGTACAGCCTAATTATTCTCCAGTGTACCACAGTTGCTTCAGTGAAAGACAGCAATTGTGGCTGTCACTACTAGCAAAGAAAGATCTCTAAGAATAAGTCTGAAAATGAACATTACCAAAACAAGCATCAGTTGCAGTGAGGGAATGGGCTGAAGTCTCGGCACACTCTTGGGGAACCTCAACTGAAATGCAAATTCCCGAAAACTAAGGGCATACATGGACATCCAATGCTGGGGGGAAAAGGAGTGCTGAAATGTATTTCCTTTTGAGTAATAAACAAGACAAAATGTGATTAAATATTTACTTTTATGAGAGAATGTTAAGGAAATGCTAAGGCTATGTCTGTCTGTCTCATCATACAATCTTGCTCATGACTAATTGAACTTTACCTAAAAACTAGTTACTAAATTTTTTCCATGTAACTGTTTTGCCTAATTAGAGTGAGTTCAGAAAAGAGCAGCATGATTGGGAAGCTAGGGAAATTGCTTCTGAGAAGATTAGAGAAATTAAAATTAATAGCCTTGTGCACAGATGATTATTGCAGGGAAATAATTCCTGAAGTATTAAAGGCAGAAAAAAAAATATTTTTGGTCTTAAAAAATGGCTGAAAATGGGTTTTAAATGGCTTAAAAATCCATACAATTCTAAATTGTGTTGTTTTACCAGGAGGAAGACATGCAGGTGTCTCATTTATGGATTTTGGATATGACTATGTGCATGTCAAGAAGCATGTGAAAATGAACTTCTCATGACTCTCAAACCCACTGTGCGTAATGGAATATCTGCTTGTCTAAACTGTAAGCATGAATAGCATAGAGGCTGTGGTAAGGCCTGCAAAGCTACTAAAGAAGAAAAGATTTGATCCCTGCAGTAGCATAACACAATCAAAAATGGTATCTCAAGTTTTGTGCGAGGTTCAAGATAGGGCACTTCTGTATCTTGTGGTTTTCCTCATTTCAGCATCTACAAGAACCTCGTGATGCTGCAGTTAGTTGTACACTATAATGCTTCCTCAGGGAAGAGCTGTAACCTTCCTTTTACTTACTTAAGTGATAACAAGGCATTGCAAGCTCATCGCTCCCTTCAGGGTTTGGTTTTATACTGCTGCCGTTTTCCAGAATGCTAGAACAGCAAAACTGCTGGAGCAGATAATTTTTCATTGTGTTGCATATCACTGTAGGGTCCTACATTGGGACAGGGCTTTAAGCCAAGAAAAAACTGCATTAGAAGTTGAGGAGTATTGTTAGGCTATTTCTTCCAACTCCTTCTCCATAATTAATTTTTCTTCTCTCTCTTTAGTGAAAGAATGGGAGTCTAGCTTGCAAAACCTTTAAATTTCCTAAACTATTAGTACTCTGCCTTGCTTATACTTTTGGTGGGGGAATTAGAAGGCTTTAGAACTCTCTGAGATTCCTGATGGAGTGAAAGTTCTGAATTGAAAAGCAAGCTTCCTTTCAGTGTGGGGATTATATGCTGAAGGAGTGTGCAGATGTTATTTCTGTGCCACTCTCCATCATCTTTGAAAGGTCATGGAGAGCAGGAGAGGTGCCTGAGGACTGGAGGAAGACCAATGTCACTCCAGGCTTCAAAAAGGGCAAGAAGGAGGACCCAGGAAACTACAGACCAGTCAGCCTCACCTCCATCCCTGGAAAGGTGATGAGACAACTTATTCTGTATGTCATCTCTAAGCATGTGGAGGAAAAGAAGGTTATCAGGAGTGGTCAGCATGGATTCACCAAGGGGAAATCATGCCTGACCATTGTGATAGCCTTCTATGATTGCATGACTGGCTGAGTAAATGGGGGAGGGCAGTTGATGTTGTTTAACCCAACTTCAGCAAGGCTTTTGATGCTGTCTTTCATAGCATCCTCATAGGTAAGCTTAGGAAGTGTGGGTTGGATGAGTGGACAGTAAGTTGGATTGAGAACTGGCTGAATGGCAGAGCTTGGAGGGTTATGGTAAGTGGCTCAGAGTCTAGTCGGAGGCCTGTAGCTAGTGATGTGCCACAGGTATCAGTACTGGGCCCAGTCTTGTTCAATATATTCATCAATGACATGGATGAGGGGACAGAATGTACCCTCAGCAAGTTTGCTGATGATACAAAACTGGGAGAAGTCACGGATACACCAG
This sequence comes from Psophia crepitans, assembly GCA_013399095.1. Classification (NCBI taxonomy): domain Eukaryota; kingdom Metazoa; phylum Chordata; class Aves; order Gruiformes; family Psophiidae; genus Psophia; species Psophia crepitans. The sequence continues at coordinate 17,940 of VWZZ01000593.1, forward strand.
AATGCTGCACTGACGCTCAGCAAGATCTGAACAGGCTAGACAATTGGGTGGAGAGGAACCAAATGAAATTCAACAAAGGCAGGTGTAGGGTCCTGCACCTGGGGAGCAATAATCCCAAGCACCAGTACAGGTCAGGAGTTGACCTGCTGGGCAGCAGCTTTGTAGAGAAGGACCTGGGAGTCCTGGGTGACAATTAACCACGAGCCAGCAGTGTGCCCTTATGCTGTGCACACTGTGCATCTCACCTTTCTCGTAGGTGAGACACTCCAGTCTCTTAGACTTCCTTGTGGCCCTTTGCTGAACTCTGTCCACTATGTCTCCTTTGTACTGGGAATTGGGCACAGTAATCTGGGTGTGGCCTCATCTGAGGAGGCATCTTTTTTTGTCAGTGGAAAAAAAAAAAAGACATGTTTCAGAAGCTGTTAATAAATCAAATAATGTATAAGCAAATGCTATGGACTCATTCTGAATATTGCACGATTCTGAATGGTTAACGTGTTGCAGATCTGTAGTCAAATCTGTGCGTATGTTATATATAGTCCAATTCTTATTATATACACCTAAGGGGCAAGATCGTGGTTAGAGGGGTTTTTTAGTTACGTTTCTTGAATGTGCTGCAGTCATCTAATACGGGTTAATTTGTTGTAGCTCATCTTTATAGGACAGATACACTCCTCTTTTAACAAGTACATCAAATGCAGAAATATGTCAGCCACTTCAGACTTAATTTATAATACTTTCCTGTTGCTATGGAAAAATACAGTGCTTCACCTTTCTAAAAGCCAAGGAGAGAAATAGAACATTTATTGTACATGGGTTATTTTATATTGGAGAAAGACAGGTGCAGCACAAGAGGTACAGTAATGATGTTCTTATGATCATGTTTAATGATACAATTTTTTTCTTTAGTTGCTAGTCATTCATTGAACCACAGGAAGCCAGACATGCCAGTTTTGAAATAGAGGTGTTGCACAAGGTAGGTCGAGGTTTTTAAATCGTTAGATGGTTAGTTTGGCGGTTGGCATGAATATTCCTGTTGGTTACTAGAAAGTTAGCTTTTATTACTAGCATACACAGTTCATTTGTTTTCTCATTCATCACAGCAGAAAACACCTGTCCCTTCCTTTAGGAACTCATCTGAGCTCATCTAACTGCACAGTCCATAAAAACATAGCTTCCTAGATGTATGGGCAAGCCGAAGTGGATAAACGCGTAATTTGGCTAACAGAAAATAACTGAATATGGACCTGTGAGTGCTGCTGCTGCTCTGTCCCACCATTTCTACTAGCTGTAGACCTCACAGTAGTTCCGTGCTTGCATAAATAAAGTGGTTGATAATGGTGTCCTTCTGCTTTAACATAAAATTACAAAAATAGTAGTGAAAGAAGAAAATCAGCAGTGTTATTACTGTGTTCTTTACAAATGTGAAAATATTAAAGAGGAGGAGGGTCGTACAGGAAAAGAATTATGTTTTGGAATACGCAAGAAAAGTGCGTCTTATGTGCAACTTTAGTGAGAGGAAGGTAGGTCAAATATTTACTCAGATAATACTTCAAAATGAGGCATGGGAATTAAAGATGTACAGGTGATGTATGCCTTGGGCTTGAGCTTTCTTAAAAATACTCTTTGCACTCCCATTCAAGGAGTTCAATGGCCAGAGAAACAATGATCATTTAATTTTGGGGCCAATCTACAGCGAGTTTTTTTGAGCCATGTTTGCTTCTACTGATGATAACACAGTTGTATTATAGCTAATAAAGTAGTTGGCTTTGACTGGGCCCTGGTAGTTCCGTTATACTGCACTTCTGTGTAGACACGTATTTATGCTTACAAACTTGGTAGTGGCAATTCCTGCAGCTGCAAGATCAAGTATGATTTAATATAAAAACAGGTCTGTAGGCTGAAGACATAGTCACATAATTTGGAGATAATTTTGTTTGTCCAACAAGCCAGTGAGCTTTGCAGTAAAACAAACCAGAATTTGATTAGTTACTATTACTAAATGTAATTTAACCTTGCTTAGGAAAGAGATAGCCTCTCTGTAATGCTTTGCTAAAGCTTAATAAATTAAAATGCTACTGTTACTCCCATGGCCATGCCATTTCATTTACAATCCACTTGCACTCTAGCTATTTTAAGCATAATTGTGTAACATGAAATATCATTTAATTTTATAGAAAAAAGAAACCACCTTTTACTGTTATGTCACGGGGGGAGCTGGTAATCATTGTCTTGTGGGATTCTTTTCAACTTTTGTTTTCAGATCAGTCATGGCAGCACTCCTTTGATTTAGATCAAAGCCAAAACAAAAGCTTTTTAGGAACAAGTGAGAGTCAGATTCTAAAAACGAAGAGGAAAATAAGCAATAAAATTCTATATCATAACCAAGACTCAGACTACTAAAATGAGGAAAGCAACTTTATACAGCTATAGCTACGATATTATTTTAGGTTAATTTACTTCTAAGCACAAACCCAAACCTTCAGAAGCTTGGATATCCTATTTTCTCCCTTGATTACAAACCAGTGAATCTTATCTTGCCTGTACAGGTGTTGAATTTTTTCTTTCTTAGCCTATATTCACTTACAGTCATTAAAGATCTAGTGCACTTAGTGTAAATATTAAAGATGATATATGAAGCCTGACAAATTTAATCTTGGGTAATTACACTCTACCTAGCTCTTCTAACTAACGAAAGTTTCCCTGCAATTTCAGTTGGATAAGTAGTCTGCAAGTGCAATATTGTGCTCTTCAGTAGCTGCAGCACTGATGAGGTGAACAAAGTGATTCCATACATTAGTCTCATTTTTATAAGAATTTTATGAAAATTACAGGATGTTCTGTGATTAGCTGTAGCAGCCTACACGGGAGGTGTTGCATTCAAAAAATATGAATTCTTTCACCCTGAGAATAATTCTTGAAAGGATGTGTGTAAATTAATTGTTTCTCCTGGTTCTCTAAATGCTTTCTAGTGGACGTAGTTTTCTTTTACAGATCTAAGATAGAAACTTTTCTGTGTACAATACTAGATTATTGCCTGTGAACAGATTTCTTACTGGCCAGCTAATAGGATGATTAAGTTCATTATCCACCAGAGAACTTTCCTAATAAGCTCAGCTCTGGCATGAACAAGAAGCTGAATCTCAGCAGTTCATCTGACCTGTACATAGGTGTCCTTTCTGTGTTTATCTGACAATTTCTTTCTCCTCTGACTGAGTGATGTTTCCCTCTGGAAAAAGAGTACAGAAAGAAGGGCAGCTAATTAATACTTCAAAATTTTGTTTCTATTTCTAACTGATCAGCAGTTTCCTTTTTCAGCTGCATTTTGGGAAAATATCAAATAGAGTCTAATGAACTATTACTGCTAGCCAATTAAGACTCCCTGCTCCCCCCTCCCGTAAATTAGTTACAACACTGAGCAGATTTCTACACTTAGGAAAGCAGTATAATTCAAGTCAGTTAATGAATAATAACACATCTTTGCCTTGAAAACAGTTCAGTTTTAATCTGCCCCATTCTAAATTAGACAACAGCAAACCCAGAAAGTCTGCACAGAAATGACAATCATTACACTTATGAAGAGCTTTCTCTCCGAGAAAAGCTTGAGAGGACTGATACTTGTTTACAAGGAGATAAAAATCAAAATATAGTGGAAAGACATACACCACTTCAATGTATTGGGTATCAGGTAGGCATTCATGTTTCTCTCACCTACAAAAGTCAGAAGAAATTCCTTAGGAAAGAGGAAGAGTTTATGAATTACAATGAAAACTTCCTGTGAGCATTAAAATAAAAATAAAATAGTAAGTAAAATAAAAATTCTTTATGAAAACTAAGGCAATTAAAAGAAAAATACACACTTCCTTTTACTGTGCTAATTACATTGGCAGGTTATAGTTACAAACTAAGAGTGTACTGAAATTAAACTAGTTTACCAGTGTATATAAAAGTAGTATGATAAAGCCAGATAATTTTGACAGAGCTCTGTAATTACAGAAAATTATAGGGAAATTTTATACTCTAATACACTAATCACAGAATTATTATTTAACTATTTTTAGGATTTAGTGGTTTATTCCTTAATTGTTCAATTCATGGCATCCCGCATGTTATTTTCAAGCGTTTGCTACTTATTGTGATGTGTTAAATTAGATGGAATGTTGTTTGTTTTGAAACGGCAGATCATCTCTGCTTTTAGTCAACTTAGAAATAATTAAAATTTAGTTTCTAAATATCTAAGCTTTATTAATAATATTTCTGCATATTTCTTCTTCTAAGAAGTAGGGGAAAATTGGAGGCATTCTACAAGCCTACAGCAATCAGATCTAACATTTGCTTAGTATGTAATACACTGGCATATTTAAGGTAACTTTTTTGTATTAATTGCATTCCGTACAGAAATCATTCTATTTACAGTGGTTAGAGTAGCCAGTGATTACTTGGGATTGTTTGTGGAAAAATGTAAGGTCTGCAGAATGGGGTTGTTCTTGTACACCCCACTAATTTTGGTGGGTGAACTCTGGCCAGTTCAGCACTCGCTCAGGATCTGTGCTTCCAGAAATAAGATGTATCTCCTACAGCACTTCAGCACAGGTTTCTCTTGTCTGTGTACTTAGGAGATAAAAAATTATACTTCTTTTTATGCTGCTACTGCTAATCACCACAGGGAGGGAGTTGTCAGAAGCAGGACCGAAGCCATGAACTCCTTCACTCCATCCTTTGAGGAACGCCATGCCTTCCCATGCATCCGCACCTGCCGCAGCCTTACGCTGCAGCGTATACTCCCCTTGCTCTGTGGAGGGGCATACCAGCCTAATGCTGTATTTTTGTGTGTGTTTATTGGTGATTCAGGAGTGCTCTGTACTGGTTTTTAATACTAATGTGGTTAGGCTTTCTCATAATTAATGGTTCAGTAAACCTGCAGGGTGATACCGTCTGAGTTTCCACCAAACAATAAGGGTTCTGCTTGGCCTATTTGTGGAGAGGAATTTATGGCCAAAGGAAGAAGCCCTGTTTAGATGGTATAGCTTCCTAACAATGCTAGCACTTGTAATTTTTTCCCCATGCAACCTTGATTCTTGAAGAATCCCAAGAAGGTTTATGCAAACCGAAGTATATTACTAAGTCACCACCAGAATGCATTGCAATGTCGAGAATGAAAGCAGGAATTAGGGAAAGACGACGAACCCGAGCAACGCTTAGATATTACAAGCTGTTGGTGCCTGGTTTCAGTGCTTCATGTGAAGGATAATGCTCTCTTTTGTGTCCTGGGGGTGGCATTGATGAAAAACTCCTTTTCTTTGACCAACTTTTAAAATTTGCTTGTAGTGTCAATACAGGCACACCATAAGGACTAGTCATAGAAAGATTTATTTTTAAATAATTGGATTAAATACAGAGTGAGAGAAATTATAATTTACTATGAATTTAGGAAGGTATCAGAATACAAAGAGGTGCCCTATATATAAATGAATTTTAATATCTCCTTTTTCAAGATTGATTTCATTTCCCCAGAGAGGTGGTTGAATCGTCATCCCTGGAGATGTTCAAAAAATGCATAGATGCGGCACTCCAGGACATGGTCTAGTAGGCATGGTGGTGTTAGGTTGACAGCTGGACTTGATGATCTCAGAGGTCCTTTCCAACCTTAGTGATTCTATGATTCTATGATTTTCAAATGCCTTGAGGCATGAAGTTTTTTTCATTAAACTCCTTCCAGAAGAATTCACCTTTGTAAATGACACTGTTGTTTGAATCTGTTGCATGGTATGTTAAAGAAAACATTACATATATCACTTTCTTTCCACATAGTTTCTTTTCCATACTGCTTTACTTTTCACAGCTAAGAATTGGAGATTTGCAAAGTCTGTATGTGGTTCCCCTAACTTAGAGAACTATCATGAGAAACAACAGGAAGAGTCTACTTCATTTTTTGAGGTAATCTTTGACATCTGTACTCACATTAATTCTACTGGATAGTCTCAGGTTAATTTTTTTCGTTAAAAATTCTTTTGTAACTCATCTGCCTCATGGGTAGAATTGGACCCTAAAACTCATCGAATTCATAATCTCTGTCCCTTTCGTTTTTAGAAAGGATGCAAGTCTCTCTTCTTGTGTGAAAGCAGAAAACAAAACATTGGTTATAGCTGAGACCACTTCTCGCTGTGTGCCTTTCTGCATGTGGTTTGGCATGTTCAGTGGTTGAATAGAAGGGCCTCCGCCCCTAAAGAGCAGACAACGGAAGAACACAAGGTAGCCTGGACCTACTGTGTGAAAGGAGAATGTAGACTGACAGATTTCTCCCTTTTAATATTTTCCTTGACACTGTTTATTAAGAATAAATAAAGCCTCTTTCACTGTTATAGTATGATTGTTTGCATTTTATTAGGATTATTGTTTCTGTAATGCCTGTAAAACAATGTGGGTCAAAGTTCTCATCCTGAGATCACATGAAGCTTTGAAGTATCATGAACATTTAACCATGCTCCATCATTTGAGAGAAAGAAGAAAAATTTGAGAAAAAGATAAAAATAAATATCAATAAACTAAAGGGAAAATAGAAGTCAGAGATGAAAATGAGTTAAGATGAACATGTCAGAGCCTTAGAAGGATAAGATTATATGGAATAACTAAAAATTGAAAAAAAGGAAACAAAATGTTAATTTTCTTTTAAAAGGAGTAGAAATTAACATGAAAATGTATCTAATAATTATTTTACATTATCAGGCAAAAGTCATGACATATTTGGAAGGTGCAGATGTGGGATAGTATATTTGGTTTGATTTATTGTGCTTTCTTATTAGGCACTGTTTTAGCTCTACAGGTTAATCAGGGAAGGAACTTGCATTCAGGTTGAGAGCATATATACATAATACAGAACTCATGACATTCTAGTATTAAGTACCTAGAAGAGAAAAGTCAAAAAATATTCTTGCTTACATATTGCCTAGATATAACCTAAAATTAACAGAAGTACACACATGATTTTTTGAACAAAAAAACATATGCAGATTCTAGATTGCTGCCTATAAGGAAAAATCTATGACGAAAAAAAATCTATGAAGAAAACCAAACAAAGATTATAGTAAATTGGAGATTATATTTTTCTTTCTCTACCTGGTAGACTATAAACAATAGATTGTTAACAGTACAATTTGTTACTGTGTTGATTTAAAAATATAATGGCTTTCTGAAAAAAAAATAATCCTGAGCTTCTTGAAAGTTAGTAAAATTTATTTCTAAGGGAAAGAGTTAAGCAACCTGAGTGACTGATATTCAACATCATGCATGAGATTGTTTTAGTGTCAGATTATATGTGTTTCTTTAGTAATAAGGGTGTCTATTTTTTCTGAGACTTCCCTTTGCTTTATTCTAGTGCCTTGCATACTGGTGTACAACATTTAGCTAAGTTAACAAGAATAAGCATTTGGGCCTAACCTTCTAATATTTATGCATGTGCTGCATGAGTATTCTTCAGAGCCTATCCTTCACACTGCGTATCCTCTTGGTAATCGCGGTAATAAACACAGGACAATTAGTTTTATATAGACTAGCCAATAAATCACCTGGGATCATAAGCCTCTCTTCTTTTTCCCCTGATGCGTAGCCTGGGCAAGATCTTCCCAGGAGCTGTGGAAAATGCTTAATTCCCATTCATATATATCAGAGTCTGGGGTTCAGCACTTCTAGGTTCACGTCCTTAGACAGAAAAGCACTATTTTGCTTCTCAATCAATAAATAATACATTCTTCCTGGCTACAGAACGGGGGCTTGGGCGGTGTGTGTCTGCTTGGCAGCGCTGTATTTTGCTAGCTGGAGGCACCGATCGTGCTGATGTGTGTTTCTTTAATTTCCATTCTCTTTTCCGCTGAAGACTCTAATTAGATTCTGGTGATGCTTAAGAAGAGGAAGGGACAGTGTTTCTCTGAACATTATTCTTTCTAATGCAGAGGGCAGTAGTTTTCTGACGTGCAGCATTTAGCACACGTGAAAACAGATGTCTGTCTGTAGCAAACCATCATTTGTCAAACTTAACAAAAATTGTGCTAAGGGAAGCTGGGGAAGGGCTGCGAAGCTGAGGGAGGATCGCAAAGCCTGGGTCTGGAAGCGCTGGAGTGCAGAGAGCAGCGTGCAAGTTTGCAGGGAGCGTTTCTCCTTGGCACCGACACAGTAAAGTCTCCAGCTCCGACACCTGTGCTCCCCCAGCAGCCCTGAAGTCATGCTGCCCTCCGGATACAGTGCCATACCCAGGGGTTCGCGGTCCACCTCAGCCTTCTAAGAGGACTCGCTACTGATAAATCAAATGCTTAGAGAAGCATGAGATGCGGGGCTTTATCTAATGTCTTGTCTCAGCCAGAGTGGCTGGTGAATCGCCACAGCTCAGTGCAGCGCTGCTTTACACCACTGCCACTTTCTTCGAAGCAAACTCTGGGTAAAATCCTCTAATTTCCCTCTGATTGCGAACTGTGTGAAGACTGGAATGATTTGCCGGTTGGAAGGATGTTGACTCTCGAGTGGGAGTCGGAGGGACTGCAAACAGTGGGTATTGTTGTGATTATATTTGCATCTCTGAAGCTGCTTCATTTGCTGGGACTGATTGATTTTTCAGAAGGTAAAGTGGTCACTCGCAGTTTGTGCTGTCTGTAGGTGTGGTGTCTGATCTGCTAGAATAGAGAGCATCAGCTGTGAAAGGAAAAGGCTTGAAAAGTGAAAATAACATTCAGACCAAAAACCTTAGTTTGCTTTTGCTGGTTTTGCTTTGTTACTGTAAAACAGAAGTAGGCACTAGCGTAAGATTTGTATTTTACAATGAATTTCCAAGTGTCTGTGAGTGGATGCTTATTAGGAAGACTGGAAACAGTGAACATAACGCCTATCTGTCTGTTGCTTTGAAAGCTGTTCACTGCTACAAAACTTCATAGGTTAAGTGGATCTTAGTTCAGTTCATGCTTATAACACTTTGCTTTTCTGATTTATGATGCAATTAGAGTTTTGTTCTCTATCAGTACCTGTGTTTTTAAAATCCGTTTACACAGATAAATGCACAACGCTCTTATTACAGGATAAACTTTAGGATTAGGTCTGCTTGATACCTTTCAAAAAAAGGCATAGATGCCAACATTAAATGTGGATATTTTAAATATATATAATTGTTATATAATTATTATATGTTTTAAAATTCCTTTTTGCTTGCTCTGATTCCTTTCTGCTCTCTACCGTGTGGCTCATAGCATTTCATCTACTCTCAAAGAGGGCTTCACATTCATTTTAATGGGATTTTTTTTTTTCTATACAAGGTGAGCTTTGTCATATTTTGTAGAAATCGGCTATTTCAGTTCAGTTATTTAATAAGGCCTTTGGCTGTCAACTTTTCAACTTTTTAACAAAATGTCTTGTGTGGACTGCTGTAGTAAACAAAAGCTACTCACTCACTGAAGCCCTTGTTTAAAAAAAACACTTGCTTCTGTCAGTATGTTTGTACATGTGAACCCAAACCAATCCTTTTTGCTGTGTAGCTGCTTTCCATCAGAATCACACAGCCAAGAACACCACTTCAGTTTTCTGAAACATTAACTTTTCATCATGGAATAGGACCTTTGATGGATGTACATTCACATCATCACCTCATAAAATTGTTCAGCGTGCTGATAAAATGTGAAGTCTTTAACACAGCACTTTTATAGTTACTGAACTATTGAAATAAATCATCCTTAAAACGGTATGTGCTTAGAATGCATAACATTTGCTGTGTTACTATGTAATGTATTGGTTATGGATTTTTAAAATTATTTTATGGATTCTAAACAAATGAGTAATTTTTCTCTCATAACAGTGCTCACTTTGGGGTTTGTTTATACTCTGGATGCGTAGCGTTTTTAACATCTAAAAAATCTTCTTAGTAGGCGTGTGTTAGCTTCAACTTTCTAATGCATGGTAACAGATAGGAAAAAAAGATTAAAATACAGTATTGTTTTTTTAACAGAAAGACAGTTACATCTCTTTCCTGATTTCTCACAGAATGATACTGCCATTAAATCTGTGGGAAAAATTTAACTACATTAAATCAACTTTGTTAAAAAATCCCCCTGGTACAAATTATACTGATTTTAATATAAATATTAAGTTCTAGATGATACATCAATTGAAGTATAACTTCTTTTTAAGGCACCTATTAGCGCCATGGCATTTCCTCACATGGTAATGTAATGATTTCATTCAAAAGTACCTAGCAACATAAAACCAGTCTCTAAGTGTAAAGAGATTAAACGTTATAAAGTACAGTGGATGTATTTATAACATCCGCAGTGTGAATAGCTCCAGTGACGGGGGATTTCCAGTTCCCCTAAGGCTGATCTGTGCTGTTTAACTCTTCCATATTTGGGCACTGTAGTCACCATTAAGCAAAAATTCTGCCCCGAATGATTAAGGAATATTTTATAGGGTAGAACTAATGGATTGTTGTTCTGCTGAATGCAAGGAAATGTTTTTTGTTGATATAGAAGGAGGGCCATGTTTGAATGGCCAATGTTGATCCTGAAACTAAAAATGAGCAGTGAGCCCTCTTCTCCTAACCCATGGAGGCAGGGCATGAGCCATGTGCTGAAACAAACCTGTTTCCATAGTTGGGCTTTCTGATGTCTTAGCATGCTTATCTTAATATTCCTGATATATTGACTTGTTTTGAAAAGATCACTGAAAGATAGGGCAGCATGCTTGTCCTGATGTTTGCCAGTAAAGGACAGAGAAGATAGTTGAATGACAGATCCTTAGTTGCTAACTTGTTACACCACCACTGATTTTAGCTAGGCTGTGACGATGCATTATGGCAGTTTCTAGCAGCAGAGCGACTCGTCTAAGCCCAAATCAAGAGTCAACAGCAGAAACAGGAGCAGAACTAAAGTGATGCACAACAGCATCATGGACTGAGTAATCAAAGTATTTCCATCCTTCCAGCTCACTTTTCCTCTCTGTCCACAGAAGTGTAGATGTAGCTTCAGCTTCACTACTCTAATCTGTTTGTACTGTGAAACTGCAACACCTTGTTTATTGTTTATTTTTATAGTCATTCATAATGAGATATAAAATACCCTAAATCATGCATTTCAGGCACTTTCAGTATTATTTTTAAAAGGAACAGAGGTAAAACAATACTACAGTTGCAGAAAAATTTCCTGTTTAACACAGATACTGGAAGTGTTCTACCAGTTCAGCTTCTTCACCATACAGCCATCTCTCCTGCAAAAAATGGACTTTCATTTGGACAAGCAAAAAGATGGGTCATTCACTGTGCTATGAATGGACAACCACCCTCCTTTACGTAGCAAAGGAGTTATGGTGAAGAAGAGCTTGACTTGCCCTCACTCCTCCATGGTAAAGTAGGAGAATCCAGGCAATCTACTTAGTTTTATTACAGTGTTCAACATTTTCCAGGGCAGGAAACCTAATTAGATCCTGTGTCCCAGGCTATGGACTGTGTTCTCCAACTTCATTCATCCTCCACTTTCCAATAAGCAGGAAAGAGACTAGAATGAGGAGAAAGCTGACTTCACTGGAGCCAGCGAGCTATTTCAGTTATAAGGACAGATTTGAATCAATACCTCTTTTACCAGAAGAGAATGAAACTCTCCTTTCCCTCTCTTTACATTACTTTGAAAGTGGTTTGACACTGATCAATATCTTTTCTCCAGCTTCCTTGCCTGAAACTTTCACTGCAGGTCAGCTTCCCTCCAAAGCTTTTGTTTTGTTACTCAGCTGGAAGGGGAGGAGAGGATGGCAATCAGAAATGAACCAAAGGATTAGAGCAGTAAAGTAGCAGCACCAGGCTTAGAGCAAATTCATCCACCAGAAACTTGGAGGGGACAGGTGAAAAAATGAAGGATTCGCTTTGCATTTGCATGTCCAGAATATCTCTCAAGTGGTAGCTAGAAAGAGAAATTATGCAAATATGTGTCAGCAACTCTGTAAACATGAGGTAACATAAATCAAAGTTCTTAAGAAGAAAAACTTTGTGCCTCTTCCTTCATCTTGCATTGATTAAGTTTTGAAGTATAACACACCTCATACAGAAATGTTTTTCTTTTGCTTGTAATATAATCAACCAATGTCGCAATCTATTTTAGACCTTGCTGTTCCTTACCTTTTCCTTCCACTAATCTCTAACAGTTTCCAGAGCTTGTAATTATCTTGCAAATGCTTATTCAGATACAAATTTTGTGTCTGACATATGAATGTCCTGCAAACTCAAAAGCTTTTGACTAGTAGGACCCACTGGTCTCTACATGTCTTTCAAATCAATAGGCTGTCAAGGCTACGGAGAAATATTTGATCCTCAGTTTCTCTTACTTTGATGCAAAGAAAAGAGCAGTTCACTTAGTTATCAATAAACATTTGGGTGCAAAGTTGGCTTTGAGAGTAAATAGAATAATTTGTTGCTTTGGCTAGAATTTGGATATTTGAGAAGGGGTGTATTTTGTTTAAATAGGGGTAGTTTTATGTCTCAGACCTTTTTCTTTTTCTTTCTGATCTAATTCAGATGGACAGAAGCCACCTTCAGTCTAGAGGTCATGTTAGTGCATTTGAGTTGATTGGTTCTGTCATATTAACATGCTAAAATGTGGCCTCTTTCGTAGCTTGGATACTTAAAAGCACAGAGAGGATAAGGTTAGGTCTGTCTGCAATCATCTGTGTTAACACATTGTTATTTACCCTCACGGCTTAGCAAAACCAGTAAGGTTTAAAATATTGTGTTGAGTGCAGTGTGACTCTCACCCTTAGAAAATGGATGATATGGGGAAAGACATATTGCGGAGAAATTCTCTATTGCTTCATATTTTTTTTCCCAAAGAAAGCAAGGGATTTTGGTCTACATGCAGCTGATAAGAATTATCTGCATTTGGATGTCCTACCTGTGCACTGGTAGCTGTGCTACAAGTTCTTCCAGCAGACTCTCCTGTGGTGCTTTCTCTCCTGTATCACCTCTCTCAGCCAAATGGGATGCGATATACTGTAACTCCACAATAAACAGATAGGTAAGGAGTATACCACACAGCAGTACATGTCCCCTTGCCTTTTCTTGGCATCTGCTTTTAACACCTGATTAGGGTCTGATATCAGTAAGCTGTTCAGTTTTTACATGGTGAAATGTCTACTTCCTACTTGTCTTTTTTACTTCTCCAGAGACACTTGTAGGATTGAGAGAACAACTTTCTTCTAAGTTCAAAAATTTCAAAATATTCTGGTCTCGGATGCTGTTATCCCAGTGCCAATTCATGACATCCAGGTACCTAAAAGTTTTGCATTTATCTGTGAATATTTCACACCAGAAATGACAACTAATAATTCTTTACTAACTAATAAGCTTTACTCTCTGGCTCAGGATCACACAGTATGTTTACATCCTAACTTGGGGAGGATTCCTTTTGGCCATGCTGTTCTGTGGAAAGCCTACCCCTCAACCATTGGATCCTCCACTTGGACTTTTAGTTTCCTAGTCCTGAATTTTTTTCAAGAAAATGTTCTTAGAGATAGTAATTTTAGCCTAGAGAGACTGACCATTTGCAAGCAGGTAGGGCAGCTTCTCCTTGTCTTCCTCTTTGCAAAGCCATATTTACTTCTGAGCATCATTTGAACTTTCTTTAAGAGATGCTGACTATTCATCTTAAGCAGATCATTCATCCAAAGGCATCTGTGTTTTTACCACTCTTGCTCCCATACTAGAGCAGATGCCCCTTTCTCAGGACCATTTTAGTCTCTTTGTTCAAGCATATTATGAATACCTGTGTACGGGTACAAACATTTGGGAAGCAACTGGAGTGAAATATAATTGAATTAGCACTCAGAGAAGAAAAACAGAAGACTGGGTTTTATCAGGATGTACTACATGTATGAACTGTGACCAGTACTCCATCTGACTATTAGAGAATGCTAAAATAAATGGAATCTTTATCAACAAAGGATATCAGAAGCTGAAGGAAAGATCACACAGAAAGCACTCGGAATTCAATCATAACAGCCATTGCTGGCCAAAATTACACATCTTTTGAAAGGGAAGGAGGTATTTTCTCCCAGTATATAGAGAAAAATACCCCAAGTAAAGGTAAATAACATTTATTTGATACCTGTAACAAAGTCTGCAGCTAACCAGTGTGCATCCCAGAGCATGGACACCAGGAGCTTCCTACAGAATGCCCTGCTTATGCATTTTCCCTCTGCACTCTGACACTACTTCAGGCTCAGGCTGATTTTAAAATGTAGCTCCACATAAAATAATTCATTTTAAGATGACAGAGATTTGGTATGACAAAGTACGCTTCTGAAAAATAACCACACTTGGTCAGCTGAGCGTAGGTGAGGAGAGAAAAGCATTGCCTAATCACTAATGTACTTCAGGGCTGGCAGTCTAGAAGGCTTTCCTGTTAGAATATGATATTTGCCAAGACATAAATAATCATTGCCTAAAGTAACATTACAGAACAAGATTAAATATGCACAATGTTGGAATGACTAAATGAAAAAAAGAAATCCTAATAATGCACTGATGTAGAAATAATGTAGTCACCTTTGGTCTCTTGACTTCCTAAATGATTTGTTCCATGTCTGATACAGTTTTTGACCAGAATTCTTTGATCTTTGATATTAATGAGACATGGGAGATACTCAGTGAATTTTGTAGGGATTTATGTATTTGGATTATGTACAGACCTATATGAAATATCAAGATTTACAAAGCAGTTGAATCCATTCCATGTAATGCAAAAATCATAACACAATTTAAAGCCATTATGCTCTAATTTCATTGTCTAGTATGTGTTTTAGTTCATAATAAAACTTCTTACAGAATTACCTTTGGGAAAAATTGCAAAAGCATCCGTAAAGCTGGTTTTGCAGTCTCATCTGGACACTTAATGCTGCATAACTGCTTCATGTTACTACAGCACTATAAAGAAGCACAAATCAGACTGTTCTGTTTATAGAAATGCAATATGCCCTTCCAAAGTCTGTAGTCTATGAACTTTTAGAAATACGCTAAGAGTGGATTGAGTGCATGTGTGTATGCATGTGTGTACTTTTGTTGAAGAGAGAGAAATAATCTAAAATTGAAACCTTGTGTACCAAATTTTAAGACTAACTTTTAATGGCTGTGGTATGCCAAGGGGACAACTGTATAATGATAGGTCTGACATAGGTGCAAGTAGGTCACTTATAAAGTTAAAAACAAAATAAAAAACATTGTCATTACTGATGAATTCATTATTTTTCTGTAAAATATGTTACTGCTGAATAGTCTGTATTTCCATACTAAAATGGCAATCAATCTGTTGTGCAGATTGATTATTTAATATTTGCTTTTGGGTAAGTGGATGGATTCCGTATGTGCATTTGCCTGATTTTTGGATATGTATATAGGTGAACATATCTTGAATATTTCTGACAGACATCTGCCCGTATTTTAGATACAATTTATTTTCAGCCTTCCACTAATCAATCAAGAAAGAATGAGTTATGTCATAAAACAAATCATTGTTCAGACAACAGGGCTTTCGAAAGTTCACAGAATCGTAGAGGTTGGAAGGGACCTCGAAAGATCATCTAGTCCAACCCCCCTTACAGTTAGAGGGATATTGATCGAATTTCACTGAAATGAGTCAAACCAAAATGAAGTGCAACAGTTCAGTGACTGTTTCGTGATGCTCCCCAAGGTGGTTTGTTCCTTGCAGATAAAACTGTTGTTTTTGGAGTGCAAGAGAGAAATTAGAGAAATTCGAGGAGAGAAGGGCTGGCTGAGAAGGAGGAAAAAACGTCTAGTTTGCTTAACAATCTATCACCAAGCAATAAGTAGTGAGGTAAGGAGGGCCTCAAAACAAATTTAAAATAGAATAATCAGAAAAGTAAATATGAAAGACATACAAGTTTCTGTTAATTAGATTTTTGTGTCATGTGTCAATCATATCACATTTAAGCACGTACTCCTGTGTAATGAGAGGAAATGTAGCATTCCATGCACAAACTACGAGGATTATATTCCCCTGTGATCTAACGGGGGGCACCTTACTAAATTGTGACTCTTCAGATATCCACAATGACAGAAGCACTGGTTTCAGCCTAGCTAGACCTGAAAAATGCAGTTATAATGCTTAACCTATGTACTAGCAGTTTGATCTCTGTCCTTGTACTGTAAATTCTTTAGATTCCTTTGTTTCTCAATAAAAGATGGAGTTCTATATTCTACACGTCATTGTGAAATTTGAGCTAAGGCAGACTGGGTAGATCAGCATTTGTCTTGCAAAGTTAAATTTATGAAGTAATAATCAGAATTTCTCCCTCTGAGATGGCAACAGAATAGTTTTCCACCTGATGTGAAATACCACTCCCAGTGAAAGATATCACTGTCATTCAACAGGTGATAGAGCGGTGGTACTTTTTAAGCTCAAGTAGTTACTGCTAGTTATTTTTTACAAGAATGCGTGTGATCATCTTCCTTAAACTATTGGCTAATCTGCATTCAGCTTCTCTATGTATTTCTTCTGTAGTTTCAGTTGGTTTAAGGTACTTCATTATTTCTCTGTCAGGTGGGTACCAATTATCAGCAACCTCAATTACAAAATTAGAAGAATCACAATTAAATATTAAGAAAGCTTTGTTGGCATTCAGGAACCCTCATTATGATTTCTTTGCTTTGTGACGTTAGGAAATCTTTTAGAAAATGACGAAAATTATGCTAGTTAACTCACTGGCTGTTGTGAGAGTAAATTGTTTAAAAGTTACTTCTAGCAGCTAGAGTAGCGAGGCCATTTGAGTATTGAGACACACATCAATAAATCCCTTTTAATCTCACTGTCAAAACTGGTAGCTTGAAGTTTCAGTTTTGATCATGGTGAGCCATAGTTATAAACAGCTTCAACACGTCGGGCACTCTGAATCCAACCAGAAATGTGTTGGGAACAGTCAATTCCCGAAACTTTATTTTTAACTACCAATAATACCTACTTTCTTGTCGAGAAAGCAGGTAGTTTCATTTCAGATTCCAGTAAAAAGCTATTGTAAATTAAATTACAGTACAATTGTTATGGTAGTGTAGTAACTACTGTTGTACTCCTATTTCTTCATCTATAAACACTTTGTATTACCTATTCTTTATAATGCAAACCCTGGTGTTTCTCTGTTTATTATGAACAATATAGTATATTTGAACTGATAGGTATATA
Source organism: Psophia crepitans (assembly GCA_013399095.1). NCBI lineage: Eukaryota > Metazoa > Chordata > Aves > Gruiformes > Psophiidae > Psophia > Psophia crepitans. Next base: position 35,144 of record VWZZ01000593.1, read on the forward strand.
TGTATACAGAGGAATACACTCCTTTATGAGATATATAGCACATAGAATACATATATACACATATGCAATGAAATATATATGGAACATAATTTTATAATTGAATTTATGGTGTATCAAGTGCAAGTAGATGGATCTGCAGTATTTCAGACTCCAAATTTTTAAGTGTCTTTGCTGATTTGTATTTCTTTTGAAATGGGTCAAAATACAGGCCCTATTTCTCAATCTGTTACTCACAAGGAGCCTTTAATACAAGATATTTGTAATATGAATGCATTTTTCATTTCAGTACAAGATGCTATTTTGTTATGAAAGTGTGGGGATTTTCCATGGGATTATGTTTTCCCAAACATAATAAGTAGCATTAATTTTAATTTAAGCTTTAAAAATAAATTATAAATAATAACTTGAAAGAAAATATTTTATAGTTTGACATTGCAGATAGGTTGTTCTTGTTGTATTTCAGTAATGACACACTGCAGATAGATGTTTCTTTGTTGTGTTTCACTAATGAATTCAATATGATTTACACTACTGAAAAAAAATATTTTCGTTTCCAGTTCTTTGCCCTCTGGGCAATTTTACATTCTCATTATGGAAGGCACTAAAAGGATCCCAATCAATTAACTCACAGTAATTGTTTTGGGATTGGATTCAGTCCCTGATCCTCGGATACATCAGAAAACTGTAACTTTCTACTTGCTTTTCTCAGATGAACAAGTCTAATGCATTGTACTATATAAAATTCCAGCTGATTTCTTTAGATGTTACACATGTCCATCACTTTATTCTCTCAGCAGAATATTGTGCAAAAAAATAGCACATCTCGAATATGGCAATCAACACAAAAGTATAGGCTGTTTTTATAAAAGTAGAGAATCTCAAAGTAATACCAATAAATGGATGCTTCACTGTGTACCCATACATTACCATGAATTTGTGCTTCTAACTTTTTCCAAATGGAGCTGAAATTGCTGAAAATAGTGTTATTAAAAGCTTTTATTCAGATCTCTTTTATCTGTGCCAGGTTAAACATGTATCTCATGGCTGAACGCTTGAGTAGAAGCATCCAAAAAGTCATAATTAAATAAAATCCTTAGTGGCAAATTATTGCTTGTATGAATTTTACTAAATTGTGCAATTTTGAATTATTTGTATAACCAGAGACAGTAGTTGCATCCATTCTTTTGGTTATTATTTAAAAAATTAGAAGAGTTTCTGCCAAAGGCTTTACAGTTCAAGGACCATCTCTATTTGTTCTGCTTCGGAAGCAACGAGACAGAAGGCTGGCATCTCAGGGAGCAGCAAGCTCATTTCTACTTCTGTGCAGCTGAGAAGGAACAGGTAGCAGCAGGTCAATGCTTATGGAAGCTCACCTTTTCTTCATGCTGCATGACATTCTAATCGGGGATATCTGATGGGAAGGAGAGACAGGAGATTCAACGCAGTGCTTAAATTAATAGAAAGCAGGACAGAGCAGGTCCTCAACCCTTCTCCAGAGCTGAGGAGGTGGCAAATGACCTAACATTTGCATGCAACAACATGCAAACGCAAGTGGAGATTTTGTATGTGCTATATAGAGAAGGTCACAGCCAGGCACAGGGGCATTGCAGTAGAAGCACATTATGAATGCAGTTTTTAAGGAGGGCTTAGAACTACCGTGGCTTAATTCATTAAGAGAGTTAAACACCTAAGGAACTGCAAGGAAGGTATCACAAGGAAGGTCTGTTGAGGACCTGATGATGTTAGCAGTCTTTTAAGAGTAGGTAAGGTTGAAGGACAATCACAACAGCCTTCACAGGTTCAGGGCAAGCAAGCTATAGCTCTTGTTCATTTTTGCTCTTCTATTAAATGTATGTATATGTATCTGTGCAAGCTTATATATGGCCATGCAGACAAAACAGAAGGAACTCAGGATGGGGGAAATAACACCAGAAAATTTTAACTGTTTAGGATTTTCTGTTGTCATTTTCCCAAAGAAGTATAGTTATCTGCTGTGTTGGGTGATAAGTGAATATTTGAAAAACAACTGCTTTCAAAGAAGCCTATAGTTTGCCATGTGGGAATATAAATAAAGATGCTCTGTTTTGTAAAAGTGTTGAACTATGACAATTGTGGCAGATTCCAGAAGAAACTTCTGAAAATCAGGCCACCTCAATTCAAATTCCTAGATACTGATCTTTGTGACCCAGTTTAGACACCTACATTTGAAAATGCTGTTTAAGCATTCTTTGCATGCTATTTATCTTCAGCAGAAACTCTTTTTTTTTTTAATGGTTTTTAGTACTTTTAAGTTGTATGATCAATCTCTTCAGTAAGATGAATCCAGGCAGATCGAAAGCATGCCCTGGTGCTTAATTTATCCAAGGTTTTGGTGGTTTGATGTGGAGTGTAGTGTACTCAGATGGCCAGGAAGCTGCCTGAAAACTACATTAAACTACTTCACACTGAGAAAACAGTTTTCATAGACTTGTTTTTTTGAATATTCTCCCTCTTTCTTATTTCAATAAAGACTAGTCTTACCCTGCAGTCTGTAGAAACATTATTTAACACCAAATGATTCACAGCGTTTTACCACTGTACTACACAGTTGCACGTTTCTGAGAAAAAATGAACTTAATAATAGTTTTATTACTTTAATCCTATTATACATACATTAGAGCATTGCTTCTGCTTTGGAGTATATTTGAGAATGGCTAGTAAGTCTAATGATAAAAATGAGTGGGGGGAAAAAAAAGTGTCTTTACTTATCTTTTAGAATATCTGAGTAATGTCACTCATATTTTCTATTGCTTTCTTTGCAGTTGTGGTTGTCTTGCAAAATATTTCTCGGAGTTCAAACCTTAGTGCCTAAAAAATTATATAGAGGATTTTTGCTATAAGTCTTTCCGGCTCATTATGAAAAAGAGGAAGGAAGAATAGGTTAATAAGTTAGAACTGAGGTGGTTTTTATTTTCCTTTAGCAGTTATAGAAAGAAACTGATAATGCAAACTTTTCACAGAACTAAAACTCAGGAATTCATGGGAGTGTGAGTGATAAGAATGTGAATTAACAGAAATTGGTCATGTTTCACCTGATTTAATGTTATCTGATTATATTCTTCAATATCTGCTTTAATATTTGGTAAATATTTTACATTTAAATAATATTTTTTATTCCCAAAACTTGCAAGAATAGCAGAAGAAAAAAAGAAGGAAATGAAAGGAATTAATTTCAAATCTGTATTCCTTTAATATAAATTTATCCTCTAGTCATCCTAAGTAGATGACACTTTTCAAGACAAGACAATGGAAGGTTTAAAAGAGACAGAAGTACCAAACGCTCTTTAAACGAGATTCCAGAAAAACTCAATAGTGGGCAATTCCTAATGGAGAACATTTATGTGAGAACTCACCTCTTCTGAAATTTTCACCCATATCTGTCTCAGTAAATATAATAGCATGGTGGAAAACTCTTTGAAAATAATTATACTAAGCTTGTACAGAAATTACACCACAGAGAATTGTTGAAGACCTCAAAGTCACAGGTCTGTAGTACCTGAACTTCATGTTCTTCTATAAAGACCTGAATTGCACTCTGATTTTTCATACAACTGTATATAGTATGACTCCTCTTGCACTATTTTCTTCCCAATTAACAAACTTCACATTTCTGAAACATTTCATTATGATGATGACTGAGAGCAACCTGAGTAGTTTCTATGTACAGTAATTGCATGACAATTAAAATCAGTTCCTGACTGGTATGCTTTGGGGAAATCTTCCTTGAATTACCGTATCTTTAAATGTTTAAGTGTCAATCAAGTACATGAAATAAATCATGTAACATGATATTTTTAACAAATTAAGGGGGAAATATTCTATGAGTAATGAAGAATGCAAATATACTGCATATTTACTTTCCATCATGCTAGGATTATGTTTTTGCAATAGATGTTGGGATTTTCTAAGAAACTATCTATTTCTGCAGATAATTTTTTATTTCAGTTGCAAATCCCCAAAATAGTGCTATGTGGTAGTTTCAGCTAGCAATCAGCTGCTTCAGCTTCTTTTGTGGAAGATTAACTGACACTAAATGCTCAATAACTATATTCCATTCAATGTCTGTCAGTTCTTCATATGTTTGACACCAATCAGGTGTTTGTCATTCAGCAGCAGGATAGAAGATAGAAAGTATCTCTCAAAGTGCTATTTTAAATTAGAATTGAAAGCATAGATATTTTTCAATTATTTTAATAATATTTATTAAATAATAGATATTATTTCAATTATTATTATTTCTATTACTGTAGCTGTCATCCTGCAGTTCTCAGAAAGGCCATGTTTGTCAGTTGCAAACAAGAGGAGGAAGGGAACCACCTCTGAGTAGCTTTGTGATACCTTATTTCTTGTCCTGGATGTGAAGTGATACATTAAAGGCCAAGTTGTTATATTAAAGTGAGAGTTAAAATTAATTTTTTTAAATTGCATTTCTTGATGTTATGGTAGCAGACAGTGTTTTAATTTAATCAATAAATAGAAGTAGCATTTTTTGATACTACATCTTTTAATTTGTTTTCTTATCCTCCTAGAAGTATTAGGACATTAAAAAAAATAGCAAAAATGAATTCAAAGATTGATTTACGACTGCTCTTGGAAGGGGCAGATTCATGAGAAAGATTGGGCTGGCATTAACTGGAGTCATTCTCTTTGAAAATTATTATGACTATATGATAAAGTACTAGATTATGAGAGTGTGAAGGTGTGGTATGCAGTGGAAGTGTAATAGGCTCAAAGGAGGAAAGCAGGGCTCCGTAAGTTCGTGTATGTCAAAGACATCACGTGACAGTCCCGTAGTTTCTGACCACACTACATCGATCTATTTAAAATGTAGAATTTGAATGAAAATGATCTGAAGATTGCTTACAGAACCGTTTAATAGTGATTTATTTTGTTGTTGTAATAAAAAATAAAAAAAAGCTGCCTGGGGCATGAATGATCTAAGTATTGTAAATGTTAGCCACCAAGACAATAATAGTCCACAAATTCCTGAAACACCACTAGGGACTCTAATTAAAAAATATCACATAAAAAGGAGAAAAGAAACTGTGACTAATTATTAATCACCAGAACCAAGCTGATTTAATTAATTGGAGAATAAAGGTCATTGTCAAAGCTAACTGAAAAGGTACAACTTCTGTCAATATTTATTGGATTAGACTTTTCTGTTTTCTCTAAGCACTGAGTGCTGCAGAGTGCTGCTGCCTTGTCCTCACTGCCTGGATCTACCAGGCAGTCGTGTGCCCATTTGAAGGTAATCTTACCACACTGTAACCTTTAGTCTAATACTGGCTCCGTATGACAAATAGCCAACAAGGCCACTGACCAGTGAGCTGGGGGGTGCAACAGTGCCCGTAATGTGTGGGGGATGTGTTGCTCTGGAGACAGATAGCCTCTTTACTCCCCGTTTTCTATATGTGTTTAAAATATGTGTAATGCCGTGTAATGCTTCAGCACCAAAGCAAATTTCAGACAGCACTGACTGTTAGGAATAATATTTTCAATAGAACTTTAAGTTAAAAAACAATCTCGTTATTCCTTCTGCAACATTGCTTTAAATTAGGTTAATACACACTGAGGCATTTTACCTGTCACATTCAAATGAAGGCAGTGAACCATATGCTGGTTAGCTATTTCATGTAAAAACTATTTTTAACAAGAAAACACAGTTGTGATAGTTCATAGTATACATTCGTAATGTATAGCTACTTGGGGTCTGTCCTGCATTTTCTGCCAATTCCCATTTCCTGGTGAAGAACCCTTGATGATAATTTTCATTGTTAAAGTCCCCAGGAGTTTAGAATACATAAGAAATGCAGAATGAGTCCTTCTTACTGTTATCAGCAAAACAATAATCTTCAGATAATATGAATAAATTGCTGTTTTTCAAAGAGTATAAAGGTCAGCTTCTACCTGTCTGCTTTTTACAGAGTGAAATTGTCTGCTTGCTACTGATAGTTTAATAAGACCTATTAATAATAAAGAACTTTTTTGTGAGGAGAAAAATACTTAAATGTTAAAGGATTTACAGCCTCCTTTTCAGATGATGCACAAATTTATCCATTCACAGAATTGCATCCCGAAAATGAGACATTTATTGCCATAAAATATTAATTGCCTTTTGGTTTTGATTTTGTTTTTCATTTTGTTTTGGTTTTTACTAGTACATATACAGTAATTGAAAGACATCTTTCGTTTAAACAAATCCCTTAGGCAAACTGCTGTGTCACAGTGGCCACCTGTTACAACAGCTGTGAAGAAATCTACTTTTCTGGGCAATTAATTTGTAGTAAAATCACCTCTTGGCTGCTTCTGCAACCTTTAATCTTTCCTTGGTCATAGGCTAGCAGAGGAAAATAGCTCAGCAAAAGTAATTGGTTTTGCTAGGCTCTCCCAGCTGGAACACAGAGGCTGCCACCCGGACATTCAGGCACGTAGAGTATGGGCCACTGAGCACAGCTGTCCAAGAGCAAGATGGGTAAAGATTCCTCTCAGCTGTCAGTTCCCCTTCACAGGGACAGGCTGGACATGACCCTGAGTTACCGAAGTGAAAGTCTGCAGAGAGCAGCACGAGGAAATGGGCTCCAGTCCTTTCACAAGAGCGGGCGGCAGGCTCGCAGGGCCGGGCTGCCTGGGGACGGCTCTACCTAACCCTCTGCGGGTAGTGGCATCCCAGGGGAGGAAGGGCCTGGGCAACCGCCTTATACATGTCCTGGAAGCAGACAGCCAGTCTGACGAATAATTCGATCTTACTCCCTGCCTCTCTGTAGAAGACATGACTCATTTTTCCAACAGAATTTGAACTATTTCAACTGACTTGACTCCTGTTGTCCAGCTAGCTCTTTTAATCATTTTCCATTCTCCTGTCAGTTGTCTTCAATAAAGAAAACAAAATTTGTACTTTTACAATTTCTTCTCCATCTTACTTGTAAAATGCAGTTTAATTAACATTGATATTTTCACACTTGCCTTCGTATTTTTCAAAGTCAGGCCTAAAGGCGGAAGGTGAGTGAGTGCCACTGAATACAGCGTTGCAAGACAGTGTAAAACAGAGTATAAGACAGTCTAAAACATTTCAGAGTGCTGGTGAGAGAAATCCTAACACAGTCTGTAATATATGTAGAGGCAAAAAAAGTAATAGGAACATCTGGTAAAGACTTCAAGAATCAGTATTTTTGATCTCTTACGCTTGTACAGATTGCAGAAGAGTAAATTCATGCTGTGATGATTTCTCTACAGTGTTCCCTCAAAAATGGATATTTATCATAGTTGACTAATGTTTTATATAAATTAATTGGTTACTGCATGTAGCAAAGATATATTGCATGAAGCTTAATTTGTAAGGAAAGGAAAGTGAAGCACTTTTCTTCAACAGCCACAATCAATGAAGGAATTTGCTTATAGTTTCTGCATGACACAGTGCACATTCTATCAGGCTGTTTGGACAAGACCCCCGAAATTTCTACATGTTGTAACTCTTAACTATTGATTTGTGTTCCCTGGGTCTGCTGACTATACTACTGTTTCCTGGCACATCAAGGACAAGAAGGTTATTGGGAACAGTCAGCATGGTTTTACCAAGGGAAAGTCATGCTTGACCAACCTGGTAGCCTTCTATGAGGATGTAACCAGGTGGATGGATGATGGAAGGGCGGTAGATGTGGTCTATCTTGACCTCAGCAAGGCATTTGACACCGTCTCCCACGGCATCCTTGTGGGCAAGCTGAGGAGGTGTGGCCTGGATGATCAGGTAGTGAGGTGGATTGTGCGCTGGCTGGAGGGCAGAAGTCAGAGGGTTGTGGTCAATGGGGCCGAATCTAGTTGGAGGCCTGAGACTAGTGGAGTCCCTCAGGGGTCGGTGCTGGATTTCGTGCTATTCAACATCTTCATCAACGACCTTGATGAGGGAACGGAGTGTACCCTCAGCAAGTTTGCTGAT